>ML306938.1:0-42003 GCA_005239505.1 Nicotiana paniculata | reverse complement strand
ATATATATATATATATATATATATATATCCCTTAAGTGATTTAGATAGGTATTTAAGCTTAGTGGGTGTGGGCCCCACTTTAGAAATGACTTGGCACAAATTCATTTAAAAGTGCCACCTTGCTACATGGTGGAAGATTCATTTACTTGGGCTTTATACAGATTTACTTGCTTCCATTCTAGGGCCTATTAAGCCTATCCAAATATGCTGATTTAATTAGATAATTTCTCACTAAAAATTAATAACTACCCAATTATCCACATAATTAAGAATTATCTCAAATTACTTAAAATACTACTCACTTTAACACACTTTATATGCCTTACTATCATGGTCATGTGGTACCTTGTATGGCACAAGTCCATAAATACCGAGTATTATAGTTCAGATCGTATTTTATCCCAAATTAGAAACCTTCAACGAAACTCATTTTCTTTGACTCGTTTACCCTTTAATCTTCACGACACTTACTTATCGCGTGTTATAAATGGAACAAATTCTTTTGGAATCTTTCTTGCGCATAAGGTAACGAAGTGCCGCGTGATCCATGTTGACTATCACTGTTGTACCCATCAAGTATGGGCGGAACTTCTCAATAGCAAACACAATGGAAAGGAGCTCTTTTTCGCTTATATTTTAATTGACTTGGGCATAATTCATGTCTTACTAGCATATTAGACCGGATGAAAGATCTTGTTGATACATCGCCCCAAAACTGCTCCAACAACCACATCACTAGCATCACACATGAGCTCAAAAGGAATGCTCCAATTCGGGGCGGTGATAATGGGAGTATTTGTTAACTTGAACTTGAGCAATTCAAATTCTCTCATTCAATCACCATTAAAGAGAAATTTAGTATCTTTATCCAAAAGCTTGTACAAGGGGTTCACCACTTTGCAAAAATCCTTTATGAAACGCCGGTAGAACCCCGCATGACCCAAGAAACTTCTCACGCCCTTCACGGATATTAGAGGTGGAAGTTTATAAATCACCTCTATTTTCTCCTTGTCGACCTCTATCCCCTTCTTTGAAATCTTGTGTCCAAGGTTAATACCCTCCTCAACCATGAAATGGCATTTCTCCCAATTCAACACCAAGTTTGTTTCTTCACACCTTGCCAATACCTTATCCAAATTTTCCAAGAAATCATCAAAGGAATCCACGACTACCGAAAAGTCATCCATGAAGACTCCAAGTTAGTCCTCTACCATATCCGTAAAGATTGCCATCATACACCTTTGGAAAGTTGTCGGTGCATTGCATAAGCCGAATGGCATCCACTTGAAAGCGAAAGTGCCATTAGGACAAGTGACAGCTGTTTTCTCT
Source organism: Nicotiana paniculata (assembly GCA_005239505.1). Classification (NCBI taxonomy): domain Eukaryota; kingdom Viridiplantae; phylum Streptophyta; class Magnoliopsida; order Solanales; family Solanaceae; genus Nicotiana; species Nicotiana paniculata. The sequence continues at coordinate 40,674 of ML306938.1, read as the reverse complement.
TGAACCACCGTAGAAATAAGGATTTGATTGTAGCCCGAATATCCATCTAGAAAGTAATAGAACGCTCGGCCGGCCAATCGATCAAGCATTTGGTCAAGAAAGGGTAGTGGGACATGGTCTTTCCTTTGTGACTTTGTTAAGCTTCTGATAGTCCATGCACACTCTCTATCCAGTCACTGTTCTTGTTGGAATCAACTCGTTCTTATCATTGGTGAGCACAGTTATGCCCCCCTCCTTCGGAACATATTGCACCAGAGCAGTCCACAAACTGTCAAAAATGGGGTAGACAACCCCGGCATCCAACCACTTTATGATCTCCTTTTTGACCATATCTTGCATTGCTTCATTGAGTATCCTTTGATTTTCAATGGAGGTTTTGGAATCTTCCTACAAATTAATCTTGTGCATGAAAAATACGGGGCTTATTTCCCGAATATCCGCCAAATTCCACCTAATAGCTTTTTTCCTCTTGTGGAGCACCGCCAATGTAGAGTCAACTGCACGTTAGTCAAACAAGAGGAAAGAATAACCGGTAAAGTAGATCAAGGGCCAAGGAATTCATACATGAGATGTGGAGGTAATGGCTTCAACTCCAAGATAGGAGGCTCTTCTATTGAAGGCTTTATAGGAGGAGTTTTCCTATTCTTGAGATCCAAGTAAAGTTTTCGAGGTGCATAATTGTATGACCCCATCCCTTGCAAAGAATTGACACATTCAATGAAGCCATCCATTTCATTATCATCAAAATTAGACAAAATAACCTCCAACATGTCACCCACATTAATCGTGGCACTAGTATCATCAATAATCACATCGGTCAACAAGTCCACAAACGAACACACTTTATTGCTTTCGGTTGACTCATAGATTTGCACATGTGGAACACCACATTTTCATCACCCACCCGGAAAGTGAGTTCACCGACTAGCACATCAACAAGAGCCTTCCCCATAGCAAGGAAAGGTCTACCAAAAATAATCGGCACCTCATAGTCCACTTCACAATCAAGAATCACAAAATCCGCTGGGAGAATGAACTTGTCAACTCAAAGCAATACATCCTCAATCACCCCAACGGTCTTTTCATTGTACGGTCGGCCATTTGTAATCTCATAGATGTGGTTCTTAGTTTCCCAATTGCCAATGTCTTGAAAAACGAATAGGGCATCAAGTTGATACTCGCCCCAAGATCACAAAGAGCTTTTGCAAATTTAGCACTTCCAATGGTACAAGGAATTGTAAAAGAAGCGGGATCTTCCAACTTTGGAGCCATTCAATGCACAATTGCAGTCACTTGGTGAGTGGCTTTGATAGTTTCAAAATTCATTGATCTCTTCTTTGTCACCAAGTCCTTCATAAAATTAGCATATCCGGGAATTTGCTCTAAAGCTTCGACTAATGGCACATGAATAGAGAGTCTCATCATCATATAAATAAACTTCTTGAATTGATTCTCGCCATTTTTCTTGGAAAACCTTCGAGGATGGGGAGGAGATGTCTTAGGCAATGGTGCCTTAGCTTTTTGAACTACCGGTTCCGGTATGTCAATCACATGATTGCTACACGGGTTCACATCCTTTTGAGTCTCTTCCACCGTGTCATCAGTATCAATCTGTAGTTCATCATTTTCTTGCACGTCACTATTTGGGATTTCCTCTTCTTCTACCACTTGCTCATCATCTACAAGTTGCCTTTGACTTGAGGTAGGTGCATTCCCACCTTTTCCACTTCTTGTAGTAACAGCCACGGCATGCCCCGTAGTGTTCCCACCCTTCGATTTCACCACCGTATAGCTTTGTAGTACCCTCTTAGGACGAGAATTTAAAGCTTGAGAGATTTGACCCATTTGCACTTTGAAGTTACAGATTGATGTGTTGCGTGAAGCAAGTTGGGCATCAAAATCGGCATTATTTTCCATCATTTTCTTGAACATGTTCTCAATATGACCCATTTTATTGTTGGAGGAACTAGGACCATGAGAAGGATAAGGAGGTGGGTTGCTCAGTTGTTGGTACATCAGGGGCCTTTGGAAACTTGACCCCCGATTTCCTTGGTTTTTGTTCCACCTACCTTGGTTGTTGCCTACCCAATTGCCTTGATTATTACTATTATTATTTTTCCAATTCCCTTGGTTATTGCTTCCACTCCAATTGCGTTGATTTTTTCCACCATTCCAATTACCTTGGTTGCAAGAATTCCAATTGCCTTGATTATTAGAAGGTCTTCATTGTTGTTGACTAGGGCCATAGTAGTTGTTCTTTTCGCTTGAAAGTTGTTCACATATTGTACCTCTTCATCTTGATCATTGTAAGAATCTCCTCGATCATACCCACTATCATCTTGCACGAAATTGTCCACTCTTTGTTACACTTGCGGACTTCTTGTTCTTCTCTTATTTACCATCATATTGACTCCCTCCATAGCATTGACTTGCCTCGGGCTTTGCACTTGTTGAAGTTGAGCCTTTTCCAATTGGTTCATGGTGGTTTTCAACTCGGCTTTGGCTTTCCCATGGTCATATAACTCTTTATGAAGAAGAATCACATTTGGATCACCTTGTGGAACATTGGCTCTAGATTTCCACACCGATGAAGTATCCATCATCTCATCCAAAATATCACATGCCTCCGCATAAGGCATAGTCATGAAGTTCCAACTGGAAAGTTGATTCACTACACATTGGTTGGTGGTATTGATCCCCCGATAGAAAGTTTGTTGAATCATGTTCTCCGTCATAGCATTGTTGGGGCACTCTTTCACCATTGTCCTATTTCTTTCCCATATCTCGTGTAGTGGTTCATTATGCTCTTGCTTGAATGCTATAATTTCATCCGAAAGAATAGCCATGTGCCTGGGAGAGAAGTACTTTGAAATAAATTTCTCCGCAAGTTCATCCCAAGTACGAATGGAATGATTTTGCAAACGTTCCAACCAATCTAAAGATTTCTCCCGTAGAGAGAAAGGAAAAAGCCTTAGCCTTAAAGCATTCTCAGAGCCATTTGTTTGTTTGCTTCCCCAACACGTATCCATGAACCCCTTTAAATGTTTATATGCATTTTGACCCGGTGCACCGGTGAAGAATCCTTGTTGCTCGAGCAAAGTGAGCATCACATTGGTTATTTGAAAGTTTTCCTCCCTAATATGGGGTGGGACTATAGCACTTGCATACCCTTCATTCGGTAACACCCGGTGTGGAGCCGCTCGTGGTGGAGGTGGGGGTAGAACGGGAACATTGTTGTGAGGTTGTCGGCCTCATTTATTGGCTTGAGGTTCAAGAGGGACCTCATCCATTGCATAATCATCAGCATCCACATCCCCCACGGCTATTTCTACGAGCTCATTGTTTTCCATGATTGCACCTACAATACTCACACGTTAGTAACAAGGAAGGAAAATAAGATATTCCAAAAACACGCCTAAATATATAGCTAACACCGTCTTTTAGCTCCCCGGCAACTGCGCCAACAATTGGTCTCGTCCAATTTCACTCCTCTATTTGAGGATATGAAAATGGTCGATGCAATAATAATACCCAACAGAGTCAGGGTCGAATTCCACTAGGAGCTATGTGAATGGGTGCTAGTAGTGTGTATCTTAGTGCGTGAAATTGTATATCTTAATTTGCACTTCCGAAATATTGGATTTTGTTTAAAAATCTAGCTTAAACTACTATTGTGATATTAAGAACGAAACTAGGAAATTGTTTTTGGTTGTTTTTCAAATGATAAAAAGGCCTAGGGCTATGACCTTCACCTAGGTGCCCGGTTAATGAGTTGTAAGCCTTAAAGATTATTTTGTTGGTCGGGATTATAGCTATCAATACTCAAGTACCCAATCAATACCTCTCGGTCAGAGAGAGATTTTGCCCAATTTGGCTTTTTTAAGTTCAAATGGGTATTGAACAAAGCAGTTGATAATAAGCTCATGTCGGGTTTTACTATCTCTAGGTTCAACACTTTAATTGGGCTTATCAATCTCTCGATTGACCCAATTTCTTGCTAGCCAAGTTTTCCTAAACTAAGTCTCTCTTTATCAAATAGAGTCCAAGTCAAATAGGCATGAAATAATGTTTGCAATTATTAATTCTTCAAAAAAAAAAAGCAAGAACATGGCTAGATAATCAACACCCAACCATAAACAAGCAGTAAATCAAACACCCATTAAGTTTACACACTATGGTTGGGTCACAACCCTAGTGAAAATGTAGCTACTTATGCTTCAATTAGAAGAAAAAGAAGAAGAAGTGATAATTAAACCCATAATAATAATTAAGATGATAAAAATAATATTCAAAAAGCTTAAAATAGCAAAAACTACTAAAAGGAACAAAGTAAAACATCTAGAGTGGCTGCTGATGTCAAAAGTTACAAAAGTTAACCTAAAAAAGTGAAACTCTTCTATTTATACAGTGCTAGAGTTTTCGGACAAAAATGCCCTTCCGGAGGTTCTGCGTCCGCACAATTCCATGTTCGGTCTGCACTTTGTTTCAGCCTGGCAGGAATGGAAACATGCGGCCACATAATTCTGAACTGCAACCATAATTCACTATTTATGCAGTCCGCACATTTCTGAGTGGGGTCGCACATAGCTCTTCTGCTGACCACAGAAGTATGACTACGGCCGCGTAGTCAATCTTCTGCGGTCGCACAATAATTGTGTGGTTCGCACTTCTGTTAAAGCTTGAATGCGGGTTCTCTGAACTTTTGCTCTTGCCCAGGTTCAGCGGCCGCATATTTCATGTGCAGACCACACTTTGCACTTGTCTCTGATGGGATTTGCTTCACAATTTGTGGCCGTAAATGATAATCTGCGGTCCGCACTTTTGAGATTTTGTGCCTGTTTTTGTCCTTATTTAAAATTTCTCCTTCTTGAGTTAGATTTCATCTTTGTGGCTCATGTTCCACCATTCTTGCAATTAAGCATAATTCATCAGTTTTAGTGAACACAATTAAATGCTTTTGGACTAAAACGAAAGCAAAAAGGTGTAAGTAAGTAGTCAAAATTCTCACTTATCACAATTCACATAAGTAGAAAAATATACGGGGGAAGCAGTAAATAGGGGACTGAGGCTAATACTCTCAAAATGACCGGTCGGGTCGTTATAGCTTCTTTGCCATTATTGTGCACAAAAAACTTGCGCCCAAAAGCTCTTAGGTGAGTGATGTTGGGCTTTCTCCCTCGAAGTAACTCATAGGGAGTTTTCTCAATGCGTCTTATCATGCATCTGTTTAGCAAGTAACAAGCAGTATTGACTACCTCAGCCCAAAATCTCTTAGGCAGGTCAGATCTCTTCTTGCCCAGAAGGGAAGATGATTAACGGTTGTTTTCTTGTTGACCTTAATCCACTTAGTTTAGAATGAGACTTGATTTTTTGTTCTTCTTCATTCTTCACATTTTTAGTAAGACCAAAAGTGTTGTTAAACTAAGAATGAATTAAGGCAGGGAAAGTATCTCTAAAGTGTCCTACCTTCTCACAATGAGTGCACATCTTGTTATCAGAAATTCCTACATACTTTGGATCAAATTTGGGAACTGGTGTTTTATAGCCAATTCCTGATTTGTTAGTGCTACAGTTTTTATTTAGCCAATTTAGTGCATCTGTGGATCTATGCCACTTGCTTAGCCTAGATAGTTCATAGTTTGCTTTTTCAATATTTTCCTGCAATACTTTATTCCTACATTCAACATCACAATGATTATCTTTAACTTCTTTTAGTTCCTTTTCAATCTTATCTTGCAGATCACTCATTTTTTCTTTACATGTGTATTAAGTGACTTCTCATTTTTAGAAGTGAGCTCAAGAACCTAGTCTTAAAGTCTTTTACTTGTCCTTCAAGATCAACTTTGTCAAATTCAAGTTATTTGAGGTCAAGTTTAATACATGAAAGGTTGCTTATTAACTTATCATTTCCAGCACTCATCTTGTGTATCTGACTCATCATGGTCACAATTATGGCCATTAGCTATTTTTTAGACATAGCTTGAATAATTTCTTTCAAGTTAAAGATACTTACCTGATTTGTTTCATCTTCAGTCTCTGAATCACTCATGGCCATCATGCCTATCACTTCTTCTTCTGTTTGGCTTTGTTCAATTGCCATCACCGCAACTTCAAGGTTTTTATCCAAAATCAACCTCTAAGGTCCTTCGTATAATATGAGAAAAATGCAAGAGGACACCTTGTAGAGAACATTTCTGGGAAAACTTCTGTAGAGAAGGTCCTTTGCTTTAATATTTTCCTATATTACCTGACGATATTCATCATCATAATCCTTTTCTCTCTTGTTACATTTGTTTCCTTTACTATCCACTTTGGTGAGGATGATTGGTCCATGACGGACAATGTAACGACTGGTCATTTTCCAAAATGAAACTTCCCATAGTGGCTTATTATGACTTATGACTTGCGGGGACTGGTGGTTTGGGATTCGCAAGTGTTTAGAGTGCTATAGGAACACTTGGTTCCTTAAGGTTGGCCTTTAAGGCCAAGTTTGACTTCGGTCAACATTTTTAGTAAACGACCTCGGAATCGAGTTTCGACGGTTCTGGTAGCTTCGTATGTTGATTTCGGACTTAGGCGTATGTTCGGAATGGGTTTTGGATGACCCGAAAGCATTTCGGCACCCAATATTGAAATAAGAGTTCCTTAGATTCCTATTGTGGTTTGGGACGTATTTTTTAGTTATCGAGGTACGGATGGAATTTCGAGATCGGGAATAGTTCCGTTATGTCACTTATGACTTGCCTGCAAAACTTGGTGTCATTCCGAGTAGTATAGGTCAGTTCGGCGCGTTGTTAGTGAAGTCAAGAAAACTTAAAGTTCTTTGGAGTTTTAGCGTTGTTTTGGGTGTTACAAAGGCTCGAGTGAGTCTGCATTATGATTTGGTACTTGTTGGTATATTTGGACGGGGGCTCGGGTGCCTCGCGAACACCATACGAGGCCAAAAAACCAGCTGAAATAGCTGCTGGTGCACCTGTTCTGGTGTGACCGCAGGTGTGGTTGACCAGTCGCAGGTGCGGGAATGCTCCTGCGGTCCCAGCCTCGCAGGTGCGACCCCCAGCGAAAATACCATTTCTCGCAGGTGCAGACAAAGTTCCGCAGAAGCAGAGACGCAGGTGCGGTCTCTTCTCCGCAGGTGCGGGCTCAGGCTTCCTCATCTATTTCCGCAGGTGCGAGCCTTTTCTCGCAGGTGCGGAACCACCATCCGGCAATGTGTTTCTTAAATACGGGATTCTTCATTGTTTTCTTCATTCCTTCCTCCATTAAAACACTTTGAGATCTTGGGAAAGGGGCTCCACAACCCAACCACTGTGAGGTAAGTAAATTCCATCCCAAAGTTGGTTTAATTCATGAATTCTTAGTTAAGTTAACCTTCTTAATTAGTAAAAATCAAGAATTTGGTAGTAACCTAGGGCTTTCTGAAATTTAGAGAATTACCCATCAATTAGCTATGAAATCAAGTAAAAATCATGTATTAACGATCCTTAGGTTATGGGTGAGTGGTTCCTTCGTGAATTTTCGGAATCCAAGCGTGGGAGCCCGGGGTGAATTTTGGAATTTCTTCAAGAATGATGAATTTACTAAATAAGTAGGAGAATTTCCATACTTTGAGCGTAAATTGATGTATTTGTATAACATTTGGCTAGTTTCGAGTCCTCGGGTGTAAATTTCGGAGTCTCGGGCGCGTTCTTGGTCCGGAAAGTAGATTCGAGACGAGGTGAGTCTCCTTTCTAACCTTGTAAGGGGAAACTGTCCCCCTAGGTGATTTAAATGCTATACGTGATAATTGTCGGGGCTACGTACATACAAAGTGACGAGAGTCCGTACGTAGCGGCTATTACTATTATGTCCGGGTAGTTAGGCCCACATCATACCTTGTGATTTACTTGATATGAACTATATGCTTAATAAACTAAATGTTACATGCGGCTTAATTCCCTGAGGTCATGGAATTTGACAAAACTTGTAAGGAACTGTTCACCGAAAAGTAATTTAAAAAGGAATAATGGGTGTGCATGTGACCGCTTCGCAATTTACATTCCTCGAGCGGAATGTGATTTCCCCCACTCTTATGGGAACGGGCCATACGCCACGGCGGATTGAGAGATGCACTTTTGGTTCAGGCCGTTCGATCCTTGGTAGTGCATAGAGAGGATTACTTCATGTCAAAGATACACTTTTGGTTCGGGCCGTTCGATCCTCAGCAGTGCATAGATGTGAGTACTTTATGGAAAGGTGCACTTATGGTTCGGGTCGTTCGACCCTCGTCAGTGCACGGACATGACTATCTTATGACTCCGGCCGGTTGTCCTTACCCTACATGTGCATGATATATTTGTTACTAAATTCATGGACATTGATTTGACAGATAATTGGGATAAGGTGAAGTAGTAATTATTTTATTCATTCTCGGTAGTTCCTTGGATTTCAGTGCCTTATATGTATAATTGTTGCTTCACTGCCCTTACATGCCTACCGTTTCCATCATATACTGTTAAATTATATTGTTGGACCTTAGTGAGTGTATTCTCGACCTCTCGTCACTACCTCTTAGAGGTTAGGCGGGATACTCACTGGGTACATATACATTTATGTACTCATGCTACGTTTATGTACTTAATTGTACAGGTTCTGAGGCTAGTGCGTCTGGTTGTCGGACCGGAGCTTGACTTTGATTAGAGACGGACCTGACTTGACGGTGAGCTGCTTTTCTCCTGGAGATCTCCGGCAGCACCTTGGAGTTTCTTTTGCTTATTTCCCATCTATTTCCTTCAGACAGTGGGACTGTATATTATATCTTTTATATATTCTATTAGTATGCTCGTAGGACTTGATACACTAGTTCCTGGCACACACGTGATAGTTATTATGGATTTCGGGTTTGTATATATAATGACTCACGCCTCTTCATGACTGCTTTTGATTAAAAACTGGCTAATTATCCTTGTCGATTCATGTTTTAAGTTTTAAAAACTGAGTATATGTTGAGATGTTTAATCTAATAAGAAAGAACCCTTAGTAAATTGAGTGTTGGCTTGCGTGAGCCCGTTGTTGGGCGCCATCACGACCTAAGATAGGATTTTGGGTCATGACAACATGGTATCAGAGCACTAGGTTCACGTAGGTCTCACAAGTCACGGGCAAACCCAGTAGAGTCTTGCGGATCGGTACGGAGACGTTTGTACTTATCTTCAGGAGGCTATAGGGTGTTAGGAAACCTCTCTTTGTTCTTATTCTATCATGCAGTCGATGACTTACTAAATCTATTATTCTATTCTCTCACATATGGTGAGGACGCGTGCATCTAATGTTCCAGACCCGTAAGGGCCGCTACCCCCGTTGTCCGAGGGCATGGCAAAGGCCGGGGGAGGGCACCGACCTGAAGTAGGGGACGAGAGCGTCCCAGAGCTATTCCAGTTCCACCACCAGGGGACCCTATCATTGAGGAGCAGGATGAGGTGCCTCCAGCAAATCCTGCTCCAGTCGACTTCATGACGGCGCCACGCTTCCCGGAAGTCATGGGCCGTATGATGAGATTTATGGACACCATGTCCCAGGCTTGTTTATTTCCAGCAGAGCCTGCCACTTCTCAGGCCGGAGGGGGAGTCCAGACCCCTACTGCCCAGGCTGCAATGCCAGATAGCAGCATTACATCATACCCCGGGTACACTGCCTGTGGGTGGGGTCCAGCCTGTTGGAGCAGCACCTGAGCCCAGACCAGCTGCGAACCGCGATCCGCAGAAGCTATTGGATAGATGGACTCGATTGCACCCTCCAGTCTTTGGGGTGAGCAAGGTGAGGATGCCCAGAATTTTGTGGATAGGTGCAGGGACAGACTGCACAACATGAGGATACTAGAGTCCCATGGAGTGGATTTCACTACCTTTCAGTTGGACGGCAGAGCTCGTAGGTGGTGGAAGTCCTATATTCTCAGCAGGCCAGCAGATTCTCCTCCTGTCACTTAGGAGCAGTTCATGCAGATGTTTCTAGATAGATATATCCCACCCTCTGAGAAGGAAGAGATGCGGTATCAGTTTGAGCGGGTAGAGCAGGGGCAGATGTTAGTGACGGATTATGAGGCCATATTTTCGGAGTTGTCTCGCCATGCACTCATGATACTACCTACTGATGTAGAGAGGGTGCGATCATTTGTCTCTGGGTTGCATCCAGGTATTAGGGCCACTATGGCCCGAGAGGTGGAGAAGGGTACTCCTTATCAGCTCGTGGTAGAGATTGCTCGCAGGATCGAGGGGTATCGGTCGAGGAGCAGGGAGCAGGGGCAGCAGGACAAGAGGGCTATATTCTCTAGACATTTCGGAGGTGCCCCAGCTAGGGGAAGAGGTCATTTTAGCAGTGGTCAGCCCAGTAGGCCTTTATTTAGCACCTCCACCACCTCCCCGAGGTGTTCCAGCGAGGCCTCATTTCAGCGCCATGCCAGAGCGTTCCTACCGTCCTCCAGCCATTCAGAGTTCACCCAGTGGTTATCCTAGTCATCCGACCCCTACTTCAGTGTTATGCCAGAGAGACATCACCCTCCGGCCGTTCAGGGTTCTTCTACGGGGCAGTAAACTATGGTACCTGGGAGTTGTTATGAGTGTGGAGAGCCAAGTCATATGAGGAGTCAATGTCCCAGGTTTCGGGGCAAGGCCGTACAGCAGGGTTATCAGTCGATGGGTCCGGCACCAGCAGTCCGGCCACCTAGAGGTGGAGGACAGGTCGGCAGGGGTCGTCCTAGAGGTGGAGGCCAGTTAGGGGGAGGTCAGGCAGCTCCTGTTCACTCTGGTGGAGCTCATTCTTCTGGTACTCTAGCTAGATTCTATGCCATTCCGGCCAGATCAGATGCAATGGCCTCAGACGCCGTGATCAAAGGTATTATCTCAGTATGTGGTAGAGAGGCTTCATTATTATTTGATCTAGGATCCACCTATTCATATGTTTCAGCATTATTTTCTCATTTTCTGGATGCTCCTCGTAAGTCCTTGGGTTATCCTATATGTGTCCACTCATGTGGGCGATTCTGTGATGGTAGACTGGATTTATCGATCTTGTGTGATCACCTTCTGTGGGTTCGAGACTAGAGCGGACCTTTTATTGCTCGACATGGTTGATTTTGAGATTATTCTAGGCATGGATTGGCTATCTCCTTATCATGTCGTACTAGATTGCCCTGATAAGACAGTTACTTTAGCCATGCCCGAGTCGCCTAGGCTGGAGTGGAGAGGTTCCTCAGTTAGTGAATCCAGCCGAGTTATTTCATTCATGAAGGCTCGGCATATGGTCGAGAAGGGTTGTCTGGCCTATTTTTCTTATGCGCGGGACACCACCGTCGAGTCTCCGACGATTGATTCAGGGCCAGTGATTCGAGAGTTTGCTGATGTATTTCCTTCAGAACTTCCAGGCATGCCTCCGGACCGTGATATTGATTTCTGCATTTATTTAGCTCCGGAACCCAACCTATATCTATTCCTCCGTACCGTATGGCTCCGAAGGAGCTGAAGGAGTTGAAGGAGAATCTTGGGGAGTTGTTAGCTAAGGGGTTCATCAGACCGAGTGGATCACCTTGGGGTGCTCCAGTTCTACTCATGAAGAAGAAGGATGGGTCCAATGCGGATGTGTATTGATTACCGCCAATGGAACAAGGTTACCATTAAGAACAAGTATCCTTTGCCGCGCATCGATGATTTGTTTGACCAGTTGCAGGGTGCTCGTGTGTTTTCTAAGATTGATTTGAGATCGGGATATCATCAGTTGAAGATTCGGGCTTCAGATGTTCTGAAGACTGCTTTTCGTACGAGATATGGCCATTATGAGTTCCTGGTGATGTCCTTTGCCTTGACTAATTCCCCAGCAGCATTCATGAACTTCATGAATAGGGTGTTCAGGCCGTATATTGATTCCTTTTTCATTGTCTTCATAGATTACATCTTGATTTACTCACGTAGCCTGGGTGAGCGGGAACAGAAGCTATATGCTAAGTTCTCCAAGTGTGAATTCTGGTTGGATTCCGTAGCATTCCTGGGGCATGTGGTATCTGGAGAGGGTATCAAGGTTGATCCTTAAAAGATCGAGGCAGTTTAGAGTTGGTCGCATCCTACTTCAGCTACAGAGATCAGGAGCTTTTTAGGCCTAGCAGGTTATTATCACCGATTTGTGGAGGGGTTCTCTTCTATTGCAGCTCCACTGACCAGATTGACTCAGCAGAATGCCCCGTTCCGATGGTCTGACGAGTGTGAGGTGAGCTTTTAGAAGCTCAAGACAGCATTGACCTCAGCACCAGTTCTAGTATTGCCTTCCGATTCTGGGATGTATGCAGTATATTGCGACGCTTCGCATGTTGGCTTGGGGTGTGTGTTGATGCAGGAAGGGAGAGTTATTGCTTATGATTTGCGCCAGCTTAAGGTTCATGAGAAGAATTACCCTGTGCACGATTTGGAGTTGGCGGCGATTGTTCATGCTCTTAAGATTTGGAGGCACTACTTGTATGGAGTGTCGTATGAGGTTTATTCAGACCACCGTAGCTTGCAGCACTTTTTCAAGCAGAGGGATCTTAATTTGAAGCAGCGCAGATGGCTTGAGTTGTTAAAGGATTATGATATCACCATTCTTTATCATCTGGGAAAGGCAAACGTGGTATCCGATGCTTTGAGCAGGAAGGCGGAGAGTATGGGTAGCTTGGCTTATATTTCAGCAGAGGAGAGACCTCTAGCCTTGGACATTCAATCCTTGGCCAATAGCCTGGTGAGATTAGACCTTTCAGAGCCTCGTCGAGTTTTAGCACATGTGGTTGCTCAGTCTTCGTTATTGGGGGAGATTAAGGCCCGGTAGTTCTATGATCCGTGCTTAGTAGAGCTTCGGGAAATAGTGGTTCAGGGTAGGGCCAAGGAGGTTACTATTGGCGAGGATGGTGTGCTGAGACTTCAGGGCCGCTTATGTGTTCCTAATGTTGATGGCCTGAGGGAGAGGATTCTAGAGGAGGCACACAGTTCTCGTTATTCTGTTCATCCTGGTGCTACGAAGATGTATCGTGATTTGAAGCATCATTACTGGTGGAGGTGGATGAAGAGGGACATCGTGGAGTATGTGACTATGTGTCTTAATTGCCAGCAGATGAATTATGAGCACTAGAGGCCAGGAGGCCTACTTCAGCAGATGCCCATTCCTGAGTGGAAATGGGAGCGCATCACAATGGACTTCGTGATTGGGTTGCCTCGGACTTTGCCGAAGGTTGACGCGGTTTGGGTCATTGTGGATAGATTGACCAGATCGGCGCATTTCATTCCACTAGTTACTACTTATACATCTGAGAGGTTAGCCCATATCTACGCTCGGGAGATAGTCCAGTTGCACGGTGTGCCGGTTTTCCATTATATTAGATCGAGGTCCTCAGTTCACCTCGCATTTCTGGAGAGCATTGCGTAGTGAGATGGGCACCCAGATAGATCTCAGCACAGCGTTTCACCCTCAGACTGATGGCTAGTCGGAGCGTACAGTTCAGATATTGGAAGACATGCTCAGGGCATGCGTGATTGACTTCGAGGGTCAGTGGGACCAGTTCTTGCCTTTGGCCAAGTTTTCTTACAATAATAATTACCAGTCCAGCTTCGAGATGGCCCTATTTGAGGCTTTGTATGGTCGGCGATGTCGTTCCCCTATCGGGTGGTTTGAGCCTAGTGAGGCTAAGTTATATGGTACCGACCTGGTGAGGGATGCTTTGGAGAGGGTGAAGTTGATTCAAGAGAGGCTCTGCACAGCACAGTCCAGACAGAAGAGTTACGCGGATTATAGGGCGCGTGATGTATCATTTATGAAGGGAGACAAGGTTCTATTGAAGGTCTCACCGATGAAGGGTATCATGAGGTTTGGGAAGAAGGGCAAGTTGGGCCCGAGGTTTATAGGTCCCTTCGAGGTGTTAAGGCGAGTTGGGGAGGTTGCTTATGAGCTAGCCTTACCTCCCAGTTTATCAGGAGTTCATCCGGTCTTTCATGTATCCATGCTCCGGAGGTACCACGCCGACATCTCTCACATGGTTGATTTCAGCACTATTCAGTTGGATGAGAGGTTGGGCTACGAGGAGGAGCCAGTTGTTATTATTGATAGACATGATCGCCAGTTGAGGTCCAAGAGAGTTTCTGCAGTGAAGGTCCAGTGGAGGGGACAACCAGCCGAGGGAGCGACCTGGGAGTCTGAGGAGGACATGCGGAGCAGATATCCGCACTTATTCAGCACTTCAGGTATGATTCTAGACCCGTTCGAGGATGAACTTTGTTTAAGAGCTGGAGAATGTAACGACCCGACCGGATGTTTTGCGTTATCTGACCCCGTTCCCTAAAATGAAACTTCCCATAGCGGCTGATTATTACTTATGACTTACAGGGACTGGTGGTTCGGGATTCGGAAGTGTTTAGAGTGCTATAGGAACACTTGGTTCCTTAAGGTTGGCCTTTAAGGCCAAGTTTGACTTCGGTCAACATTTTTAGTAAATGACCTCCTAATCGAGTTTCGACGGTTCTGGTAGCTTCGTATGTTGATTTCAGACTTAGGCGTATGTTCGGAATAGGTTTTGGATGACCCGAGAGCGTTTCGACGCCCAATATTGAAATAAGAGTTCCTTAGGTTCCTATTGTGGTTTGGGACGTATTTTTTAGTTATCGAGGTCCGGACGGAATTCCGAGACCGGGAATAGTTCTGTTATGTCATTTATGACTTGCCTGCAAAATTTGGTGTCATTCCGAGTAGTATAGGTCAGTTCGGCGCGTTGTTAGTGATGTCAAGAAAACTTAAAGTTCCTAAGTTTGGTTCTATGGGTTTTGAGGTATGATTTTGAGTTTTAGCGTTGTTTTGGGTGTTACGAAGGCTCGAGCGAGTCCGCATTATGATTTAGGACTTGTTGGTATATTTGGACGGGGACTCGGGTGGGCCCAGGTGCCTACCGGACACCACACGAGGCCAAAAAACCAGCTGACATCCCTGCTAGTGCACATGTTCTGGTGTGACCGCAGGTGTGGTTGCCCAGTCGCAGGTGCGAGACCGCTCCTGCGGTCCCAGCCTCGCAGGTGCGACCCCCAGCGGGCAGCCCATTTCTCGCAGGTGCGAACAAAGTTACGCAGGAGCGGAGACGCAGGTGCGGTCTCCTCTCCGCAGGTGCGGGCCCAAGCTTCCTCGTCCATTTCCACTGGTGCGAGCCTTTGCTCGCAGGTGCGAGACCGCAAGTGTGGTCCTTGAGCCGTAGGTGCGGAACCACTGTCATGCAGTGTGTTTCTTAAATACGGGATTCTTCATTATTTTCTTCATTCCTTGCTCCATTAAAACACTTTGAGATCTTGGGAAAGGGGATCCACGACCCAACCACTGTGAGGTAAGTAAATTCCATCCCAAAGTTGGTTTAATTCATGAATTCTTAGTTAAGTTAACCTTCTTAATTAGTAAAAATCAAGAATTTGGTAGTAACCTAGGGCTTTTGGGAATTTAGAGAATTACCCGTCAATTAGCTATGAAATCAAGTAAAAATCATGTATTAACGATCCTTAGGTTATGGGGGAGTGGTTCCTTCGTGAATTTTCGGAATCCGAGCGTGCAGGCCAGGGGTGAATTTTGGGATTTCTTCAAGAATGATGAATTTACTAAATAAGTAGGAGAATTTCCATACTTTGAGCGTAAATTGATGTATTTGTATAACATTTGGCTAGTTTCGAGTGATCGGGTATAAAGTTCGGAGTTTCGGGCGCGTTCTTGGTACAGGAAGTATATTCGACACGAGGTGAGTCTTCTTTCTAACCTTATAAGGAATAATTGTCCCCCTAGGTGATTTAAATGCTATATGTGATCATTGTGGGGGCTACGTACGTACAAAGTGACAAGAGTCAGTATGTAGCGGCTATTACTATTATGTCCGGGTAGTTAGGCCCACATCATGCCTTGTGTTTTACTTGATATGAACTATATGCTTAATAAATTAAATTTTACATGCGGCTTATTTCCCTGAGGTCATGGAATTTGAGAAAACTTGTAAGGAATTGTTCACTGAAAGTAATTTAAAAATTAATAATGTGTGTGCATGTGATCGCTTCGCAATTTAACATTCCGCGAGCGGAGTGTGATTCCCTTACTCTTATGGGAACGGGTCGTACGCCACAGCGGATTGAGAGATGCACTTTTGGTTTGGGCCGTTCGATTCTCTGCAGTGCATAGAGAGGATTACTTTATGGCAAAGATTCACTTTTGGTTCGGGCCGTTCGATCCTCGGCTACTTTATGGAAAGGTACACTTATGGTTCGGGTCGTTCGACCCTCGACAGTGCACGGACATGACTATCTTATGACTCCGGCCGGTTGCCCTTACCCTGCATGTGCATGATTTATTTCTTACTAAATTCATGGACATTAATTTGACAGATAATTGGGGGAAGGTGAAGTAGTAATTGTTTTATTCATTCTCAGTAGTTCCTTGGATTTCAGTGCCTTATATATATAATTGTTGCTTCACTGCCCTTACATGCCTACCGTTTCCATCATATACTGTTAAATTATATTGTTGGACCTTAGGGAGTGTCTTCTCGACCTCTCGTTACTACTTCTTTGAGGTTAGGCGGGACACTTATTGGGTACATATACATTTATTTACTCATGCTACGCTTCTGTACTTAATTGTACAGGTTCTGAGGCTGGTGCGTCTGGTTGTCAGACTAGAGCTTGACTTTGATTAGAGATGGACCTGACTTCACGGTGAGCTGCTTTTCTCCTGGGGATCTCCGGTAGCACCATGGGGTTTCTTTTGCTTATTTCCCGTCTATTTCCTTCAGACAGTGGGACTGTATATTATATCTTTTGTATATTCTGTTAGTATGCCCGTAGGACTTGTGACACTAGTTCCTGTCACACACGTGATAGTTATTATGGATTTCGGGTTTGTATATATATTGACTCACGCCTCTTCATGACTGCTTTTGATTAAAAACTGGTTAATTATCCTTGTCGATTCATGTTTTAAGTTTTAAAAACTGAGTATATGTTGAGATGTTTAATCTAATAAGAAAGAACCCTTAGTAAATTGAGTGTTGGCTTGCGTGAGCCCGTTGTTGGGCGCCATCACGACCTAAGATAGGATTTTGGGTCGTGACAAACAATTAGCCATAGATCAAAGTAAGTGGCTTGAAGGAACGTTTCCATACGCATTTTCCATTCATCATAGTGATTTCTATCAAGTAGAGGAGGTCTTCCAATATGCATTCTAAGTACTAGTGGAGGGTCAGTCTCCACTGCCTGATGCACGTCAATTAGAGCATAGATACATATGGCTCTGTCATCTTTCTCTCCCTCTTTATCACTTCCACTGTCCTCAAATGGTGCTAGAAAATCCTGCTTCATTGCTTCAGCGAATCCTTTTCCTAGGATTTTCCCTTTGTTTGGACCCTTCTCTCTTAATTTTTCCCGTTTCTCTTTTTCAACTCTTTCTTTCTTCCACTAAATGGGTCTTATTTGACCATGTGGTCTATCTTGTTACACTTGTAACACCCATCATATGAGGCTTTGTCGATCTGCTTAGGCTTGCCATTGTTCTCTCTCTTAGATGCATTTTTGGACTTCCTCATGAACTCATTGAACTTAGCAAACATTTTTAGGTCAAGATCATCACTGCCAGATTCATCTTCTTTAGATTCCTTAAGAACCAAGGCTTTATCCCTCCTTTGTTCTTCCTTGCGCAGTTCTATCTTTCACATCTCATCAGTTTATAAGTGTCCAACCAACTCATCAAGTGAGATCTTATCCAACTCATTTTCTTCCATAATAGTTGTGATTTTTGATTCCCCTGAAACTGGAAGAATCCTTAGAACTTTTTTACCAACTCTTCCACAGTAAACACCTTTCTAAATGATTTCAGTTCGGACACGTGCAGAGGAGAAGCCTAGATGCCCCAGTTAGGAAGTGTGAGCGGTTGTCTTTGGCAGGTACGAGAAGAGGTAGAGGGTGGCCTAAGAAATATTGGGGAGAGCTGATCAGACAGGACATGGCGCGGCTCCAGATTTCCAAGGACATGGCTTTTGATAGGAAGGTGTGGAGGCCGAGCATTAGGGTTATAGGTTAAAGGGTAGTCGAGCGGTTTTTCTCTTTGTCCCAGTTTTTCTCTTCGTACCGACGAGTATGATAGTGTTTTGTCTAGCACTACTAGCGATTTATGTTGTGTTTCACACTTTTGTATAATATTTGTGTTACTGTTTTTCAATTATTTGTTGTCTCTCACGTTGCTGCTATTATTTTTTGGGTTTTGTTGTCACAGATCTATTGTCTCTGAGCCGAGGGTCTCCAGGAAACAGCCTCTCTACCCCTCTAGGGTAGGGGTAAGGTCTGCGTATACTCTACCCTCCCCAGACCCCACTGCTGGGATTTTACTGGGTTGTTGTTGTTGTTGTTGTTGTTATACTAAACCTAGTCATCATCTCCTGTATGGATTTAGACCCCTTCATGGAGAAGATCTCACAGTTACTCATAAGCAATTTGATCCTTGATCTCTTCACTTGGTTTGTTCCTTCATAAGAAGTTTGAAGTGCATCCGAGATCTCCTTTGCATTAGAGCAAGTTGATATCCTATTGTACTCATTAGGATTAAGTCCACAGATCAGGATTTTCTTGGCCTTTGCATTGTACTCTATCATTCTGAAATTTGTTGCTACAAATTTAGAGGAGTCTTTGGGAACAGTTTCATTTTTCCCATTTTGTTTAGTAGGAGTTAGTGGACCTTGATTCATTATGGTCCATAGTTCATATTATTCAGCCGTCAGTAAATCTTCCACTCTTGCTTTCCACTAACTGTAGTATTTTCCATACAACAGGGGTGGTCTAGTAGTTGAATGTCCTTCATTAGTTCCAGGTAGAGCACTCATTTCGCTTCCAGGATGTCTCTAGGTGTTAACCGTGTGTGAGAGAATATGCTCTGATACCAATTGTTAGTTTGAGTACCTTTATGGATTACTAAAGTACTTGGTTTGTTACCTTACTCCTTAACCGTAAGAAAAAATAAATTGTAAAGTAAACATAGCAATTTTTATGTGGAAAATCACTCTGCTCAAAAGGTGCAAAAAATACAACCTACCACGTAGGATTTTAGCTTCAACTTCACTAGAACAATGAGCCAAATGTATCGATTACAAATCTGGAACTCAATACTCTCATGTTCTCCTACTTTAACTATTTGACTTACAAGTTACTCTAACTTGCAAAACTCCAACTCACTAATTGTATATGACACTTTGACTACAACTCAATTTCCTAAAACACATTTACGAGACCGGACTCAAGAAGAACACAAACACTGGTACTCGACTTGAGTATAGAAAATGTAGTTCTTCAGTTTATGTGCAAAATGATGATCTCAGCAGTCCAAAAATATAGTATTTGAACTCCCTGGACTTCAAGATTTTTTAGCAGGCCCATGCGTAATCACTTCTCATTTGATTAGACTCCTAATGCTCCAAGGACTCCAAAATTCTTGGAACTCTTGTCTCTCACTTGTACAAGCATATCTTCTTGGACAACAACTCTTATCATGTTTAGCACTCCTCTTCCAAGGAACTCGAACTTGAGTAACTTTGTGATAAATTTAGTGTCTTGTATGAAAGTGCAATCATCAACCATGAGGACCTGGTTCTTAGAACATTTAAGCAGCTATGTTGAGGACCTGGTTCTTAGAGCATGTCCTCTTAACAAACTTTGTTAATCATCAAAACCTTAATACTCAACAAATACCAATGCAACAACTATGTATAGCCCACGGCTCAACAACAATGTATACAAGTATTACAATAATTATACAATGAAATGGAAAATAATTCAATAACGAACTTCAATTATCACATATAACAACAACTTCAGCTCAAGGCATATTAATAGCCTAAGATTCTAATCTGGTCAATTACCACATATAAGCACGTGTACACACTCGTCACCTCATATACATGTCTTTCACATAATTTAATAACACAATTAGACCAAATCCTGCGGGGAAGTTTCCCCCACACAAAGTTAGACAAGACACATACCTCAATTAGGCCAAATCAACACTCAAAAATAGTTTTTTTCCTTTAAAATTCACCTCTGCATAGCTCAAATCTAACCAAAAATGACTTAATAATATCAAACAATGCAAGATAAACCAGTTTTGATTAATAAAGCTAAGATCTTTATATAATTTCTCAAAAGTCAGCAAAAATAAACCCCGGACTCGCCCAGCCGAAACCCGAGTCGAAGGGTAGATCTCGATTACCCATAACCCCACTAGTCTATATATATATATATTTTATTTTCAAATTCGAGTCCAATTCGATTCTCAAATCTCAAATTTTTATTTTTCAAAACATAGTCAAAATTTCCTAAAAATTATCTTCAATTCTCATGATTTAGATGTTAAATCTCATAAAAAATCATATTATGTAATCAAAAATGGATCAAAATTATTTATCCAATAGTTTTGTATGAAAATCTCTCCTTAAAATTGCCTCCACCGAGTCTAGGGCTCAAAAATATGATAAATGAAGCTAAGTCCAAAATCCTTCTATTTCGTTCAGCTGCAGAAGTCGCAAATACAACTGTGAATCCTCGCAAATGGAGAAAATCCATCGCAAATGTGGCGCCTGACGAACCCGGGGAATATCGAAAATACGAAGATTCGATATTGACTTCGCATTTGCAAAGTCAGTCCCTTTCGCAAATGCGACCATTTGGTCGCAAAAATGACATGCCCAGTCTAGGACCAACTTTCGCAATTGTGATCAACACATTGCATTTGTGATAGCTGACCCCTCCCTCCCTTCTTCTCAATTGCAATGCTAGTGCTCGCAATTGCAATAACTACAGCACCAACTGACCAGCTACTAATGAACTAACCCAAACCAATCTGAAACGCGTTCGGAACTCAACTAAGCCCCTGGGGCTCCACACTAAATATTCATACATGTCTAAGAATATCATATAAATTTTCTCGCGTAATCAAAACACCAAAATAATATCCGGAATCATGAATCAAATACCAAAACACATGAAAATTTCAATAAAACTCAAGAATCACTATAATCATAACTGGGCATCCGATTCCTATCAAACCAACTCAGAATAACACAAAACTTTGCAGACAAGTTCTTAATGACAAACCATACCTATTCCAAATCCCGAAACTAAAACCCGAACCCGATAACCATAAACTCAACCTATGGTCAAACTTAAAAAATATTTTAACCTTCAAATTTGCCAACTTTCGGCAAAACAAGCCAAATCAACTTAGGAACCTCCAAATTTAATTCTGAGCACACGCCTAAGTCCAAAATTATCACGTGAACCTATTTGAATCCTTAAAACACCGTTCTGAGGTCGTTTTCATAAAATTCAAACTTCATTCAACATTTTAACTTAAGCTTCCAAACTAAGAACTAATTGATCAAGATCATTCAAAACCTTCTCGAATCTAAACTAACCATACCTGCAAGTCAAAAAAGTACAAATACTCTTACGGAAAGCTTTAAAAGAACAGAGTCAAATACACAAAACGACAAATCGGACGTTACACCTTATTCTGCCACATGTGTATAATCAAGAATAGCCACCCTTATTTCACCACATATGCATAATAATAATCATAATAGCATGACAAAGAACTCGTGACAACACCAATCAGTTTGCCTAATATTTCAACATGTGCCATAGTTATAACTAGGTAATATGCCAAATTACCATCAAAAGACATATGCTTAAAAGTTGTCAGCAAAGTGCACAAGGACATGGTAATAAATAAATGCAGTTGAAGGTTCAACATATAAAACATGACTATGACTAAATCAATTTAGCAATGATTCCACATATGCCCGGCTTGGCCAATTTGGAAATTATAATCCTAAAACATGATCTCTAGCATGAAAAAGATAAGCTCGCATAGTCATATAATAAATTATGCATGCACCAAAGAGAGCACACGATCAGACCAAGGCATAGTAGAAATCTAGAGTCTGATCCGGTTATTTTTCATACATAGCACCTGCATATACACTATCACATTGCATATGTCGCATCATAAACTTTCACAATTAGACAAATATGGTCCAAGCCTAAGGGTTATTCCATCACATAAGATTAGGCAATATACATACCTCAAACAAGCCAAATCAATACTCTAAAGATGCATCCCACGCGAATCGACCTCCAAAATGTTTGAATCTATCCAAAAACAACTAAATAACGTCAAATAAATCCATAGAAAATAACCCCAAATAACGAAGCTTCGATCTTTAATCAAATTCCCAAAAGTTAGCAAAATTCAACCCGCGCCTACACGGTCAAACCTGAGTCAAGGGGTGGATCCCGACTACCCATAATTTCACGAGTTCAAATATATAATTAGATTTCAAAACCGAGTCCAAATCAATACCCAAATCTATCATTTTTACTCTCTTAAGTAATAGACAACCCCAAATTTTTCTTTAAAATCCCAAGTTTTAGGTGTAAAAATCCATGGTGAATTAAGATATTAAACCAAATCCAAGTGAAAATTACTTACCTCCAATGTAGTAATGAATTTTCACTCCAAAATCTCCATCTCTCAAAGTCTAGGGCACAATATGAGAGAATGAGTAAAAATCTCGAAATTATAATACTTAAGGTCTGCCCCAGTGATAGCTTCCGCGAACGTGGCCAATGCCTCGCGTTTGCAAAGCACAAACATTATATGCCCAGATTAACTCTACGTGAGCACGGTCCCCACCCTGCGAACGCGATGCACAAGCTCCCCAGAACTACGGGAATGAGATAAGCCTATCACGAACGTAAAGGCTTAGCTCCAGCCTTTTCCCAGCCTAACATACTCTTATGCAAACGCGACAACCCAGGCGCGAACACGAAGACCACTCTGCCTTACCCATCGAGAACATGATTCTACTGGCGCAAACACAAAGAAGAAATTTCGTCTCATCACCAAAATTCACCCCCACGATCGCAAGACTGCCTCCATGATCACGAAGAAGAACCTCACAGCAGCAAAATCTGCAACTTCCAAAAATTGCTCCGGATGGTCTGAAACTTACCCGAGCACCGGAGACCCCGTTCAATTATACCAACAAGTCAATAAATACTACGCGGACCCATCCAAAAGCTTCAAAGACATACGATAACATCACAACAACAAATAAAATGCCAAGACGCAAATAGAACTTCTCTTAAGTCCATGAACATTCAAACTTCAAACAAAGCATCCTGATTCAAGCCTAACCAATCTGGAAATATACCAAATTTTGCGCGCAAGTCTCAACTAGCAAAATGAACCTATTCCAACTTTCAGAACTAAAATCCGAATCTAATATCATCGAAGTCAAACTCCGGCCAAACTTAGGAACTCTCTAAACCTTCAACTTGTAAACTCTCGGCAAATAGCGCCAAAACACCCTAGGAACCTCCAAATCCAAATTCGGAAATACGCCCAAGTCCATATCACCATACAAAGCTAGTGGAATCATCAAATCACTAGTCCTGTGTCATTTACACAAAATCCAAACCTTGTTTAACTCTTATATCTTAAGCTTCCAGTAAAAGAAAATAAGTGTTCCAGTTCATTCCAAAACCTTCCCGGAACCAAGCCAACCATCCCTACAAGTCACAAAACAACAATCAAACATATACGAACCATCAAAGGAGGAAACAGACTCAAATACACAAAACGACTGACTGAAATGTTGCACGCTGTTAATGTGTTGTGTTTTTTTGTGAACGAAGGCGCGATACTGTACATGCGCCTTCAAAAAGCTCATTTACCAGTCAAATTAGTTGATTGAAGGTGCAATTAACTCCCATCGCTTTCTTTTGAAGTTGAAAGTTCAAATTGAAGGTGCATTCATTATATAGCGCTTTCAGTGTAAACAAAAGTCGGCACTCCGTCTAATTTTACCCGTTAAATACATATATTTAAGGCCCGTTACCCTCTATGCTTTTTCACCATATGTAAAAACTAACTTTTGAGCGTACCATTTATTAAAAGTTGAGTGAGAGTTGCCTCTCATTCCAGAATCACTTCTCGTTTTTTGCTTAGATTTTTGAATTGGTATATTATTGGTAACATTTTCTGGCTTAGGGCATAAGCTAATGTTCAATTATTGATAAGTAATGTCTATTTTCGACTTCTTTCTGTAAATTATTTCTTTATAAATTCAGAGGAAGCCCAGAATAGTATGAATGGTTGGGTTGGAGAGGGCAAAAAAAGGTCCGATTGTAGTGATTGTTCTGAAGAAAAGATCCAAGGATTTGATCATAATATTTGCTTTAATGAGAGAGAGATATTGGTACATAGAATTAGGATGACCAAACAAGAAATAGTAACAAAATTAATTAAAGAAAAGAGTACATTACAAGAAAATGGTAAATTAGTCCAATCATAACTTTTTATATTAATAATAAATAAGTAAAAAAATTGTCATAAAAAATCAATACAATTGATTCCAACAAAAACATCTTGTGCTCAACTTAGAGAAGAGTAACAAATGAATGCGCTTCTCTAGTCTCCTTGCACAAATACATAGTATTATACAAAATCTCTTCTAAACCTAATATTTGTCATTATTGAATTAAATAGTTGGTATTTTATTTTCTCAGGCCAAGCTTATTAGACATTGAAATCTCCTTGCTTCTTCTCTCCATTTAGCTTTTCAATGCTTCTTTCTTCAAACTTAATGTACTTATACCAGTTGGCACAAATGAGATAGACGAAAAAATCAGCTGCTGTCAATGCTGCTAAAAGGAAATAAAATCTGTCTAAATGACCCTTGTTGAGATTTCCAGGTATCCAACCAGGCATTTTATCAGTAGTTGAAATTTTCATGACAATAGAAACCAATAAGCTGCTGACATAATTTCCTAGTGAAATTGAAGTCATGCATAGTGCACTCCCAAAGCTTTTCAATCCATCAGGTGCTTGTCCATTGAAGAACTCCAATTGTCCCACATACATAAATACTTCTGATGCTCCAATAAGTACATACTGAGGAACTTGCCAGAAAATACTTAATGAACTTGAATTCGTGCAACTTGAACAATCTTTATCCGCCGATTTTAGCCTGAAAATTAGATAGATCAAATTTACCCCATTAAAATACTATATATAACATTGAATATTTGTGTAACAATCCCTGCATTTATTCACTACAGGTCAATTTTGGTATAGCCCAACTTAATCCATTTAAGGATTGCGCCAATCTATGTAGCCCAAATACCTACTACTAGAAAAGTTATCAAGATATCGAAAAATAAATTTTTTTTTATGTTTTGATTAGTCAAAGATAGTCATGATAAATAAAGAGAAGGCTTTGGTTGTTTTGGAACAAATTACTATAGAAGAACAACCAAACAATAAAAAATAATTATAATTTAGAGTTAGGCTGATTGGTTATGATTTAACGTTTAGCCCAAATTGACCTTATTATCCAGTTTGATCCAAGTAAATTTTGGACAGATTATGACCTGACTAGTTTATAAATTCAATATAATCTTATTCACCCATTTTACCTGAAATGCTCAACGATTCCTGCAGCTACCATTGCCATAATAGCAATGATGAGTCCAACACCCATCCTTTGGAGCTCTGTCAATCCTCTTGGAGCAGACTTCTTTAATCTTGCAACCAGAGGATCAAGAACCCTTCTATATATGAAAATGAATGCTGCAACACTGAGAATATCAAAGCTAGACATGCTTGCTGGAGGAATATGAAAGCCTGAGACTGTTGTTTTCATTGCAGCACCTTGTTCCACAAACAGAGACGCCATTTGTGTAAATACTACTGAATACAGTATTGTGCAAAGCCATATTGGAAGTAATCTCAATATGCATTTCACTTCTTCAATTTGAGATACTGCACAAAGCCGCCATGGGTTGTTTTCTCCATCTTTTGATGTCATTATAGCTGCTTTATCCAAGAATCTATAATACCAAAACCAAATAATTAATAAAAACCTTACATCGTATATCAAAACAATGCAATACATATATATTATATAATGGTGTTTGAGTGGATACAACGCTTAACCTTAGAATTAATGGTCTTAAACATATCATGATATTTCTGAGACAATAAAAGTATATATATTATTAAGGGTAATATGAAAACGTAACATTAAATAGTTTTAAAATATATATATATATAAAGTGTCATTCTTTCTTGAAGCAGAATAAAAAGGAATGAGTGTCATATAAAACCATAAACAAAGCGACAGAGTATAGTAAGTAGTAAATTTCATTAAAATAACTTACTTGAAACCATCTGTATGGAGAATTCTTCTATTTCCATTTTCAGCAGGTTCTTGTCCTTCACCCTCATATAGTTCATCTCCCCTTGAAGGTTGTTCCACTTTCCATTTTCTAGTAGCAGCCACAACCACTTGACAAAACCTTGACAAAGGGTTGCCTGTAGGTTTAAAATGCCTATACCTAGGTGTCCCAATAAGAAACAACACTAATGCCAAAATGGCAGAGCCAGCTGACGCCCAAAAGCCTAAAGTCCACATTCCTTTATCTTCAAAATAGCCTAAGATGGTATTTGAGAACAAAGATCCAAGATTTAATGCCAAGTAAAAGTAGCTAAAAAAAGCAACTTTTGAGTGACTCTCTTGAGGGTGATCTTCATCAAATTGGTCAGCTCCAAATGTTGCAATAGTAGGCTGATACCCTCCATTCCCAAGGGCAATTAAGTAAATCGACACGTAGAAGAGTGAGACACTTATAGTCGAGTGGGACCCACAAGGGGTACTTTCGTCTCCACAACCTTTAGGCTTGACTAAGAAAATGTATGAAGTCAATGAAAGTGAAACCACTCCCTGCAAGAACAAAAACATTATCAAATCTTAGTATCTAAATTTTCTTAGATAATTGAGTTGTGAAATGACAGAATCGAGACATTTTTTAAATAAAAAAAAATAATAATAAAAAGTCACTTACAGCCACAAAAATGGCTTGGAAAATAGCACAAGTCTTGTATCTTCCCCAATAGGAATCACTGAGGAAAGCTCCCAAGAGAGAGAAGATATAAACTGTGCCAGTCCACTTGCTCACATTGTTGGCTGCTTCAGCATTGTCTTGACCCATAACTCTAGTCAGAAATAGTACCAGATTCACTCCAACACCAAAGAATGCCAACGTGGCTAGACCTTGATTCACTGAAATTAATTTGAAAGATCAAAGAAATTAGTTTAGTTATTAATGATCACTCAAATTAACAGAGGAAACTGTTAGGGGTCGTTTGGTTTGGATACTGCTTATGCCGGGATAAGTTACGCTGGGATTGTCTTTTATCCATTGTTTGGTATGTTGTATTAAATATGACAATTGCATAATTTGTAATAAGAATGTATAAGTTATACAAGTGCTAATTACCACACTCTCTATAAGGTATAAGTTATTCCAGTGTTAATTTTAATTTTGAGATAACTTATACCTGATTTGCTAACCAAAAGAAGTATTAAGGTGATATTAAATTTTTATATCAGCACTATACTTTCTTATACCTCGTACCAAACGACCGTTAAAAGTTGTAACAAGCAAGAAGTAATTACTCTTATCATTTTTATTCGATTATCAATTAATGTTTTTATAAAAAAAACAAATTTGCTTACCAAGTAAGAGAACACCAGCAAACCATCTTCCAGTCCTCGCACGCACGGCAGGTTGACCATGCTTATCCACACTTCCATCAAAGGTGTATTCATCTTTTTGATTCTCTGGCTTCTGACACTGTAACAATATAATGGGAGAAAATGCATTAGCCGTTATCACAATAATATATATAATATAAGGAGTAATTAACCTAATTACTTTTTACCAAGGCGTCGAACAGTTTTAGCATGAGACTCTAGAAGATTTTCAAAAAGAATATAGTATAAAATAAAAAGACAACTTTAAAGAATCATGAATGACGACTATTTTATGAATATTCAGTACGCTGTTATTCTCTTCGGTCTGGTTTGAACTAGTTTTAATTATATTACCCCACGAGATGCTGTCGTAAAAAACTACGATTATTCGTTTCGCGCATCTGGGAATAATTCTTACTTTCGATCTGCCATATTGGAAAATCAGTTTTTTACTTTTGGGTTAACCTGTACTATAGGAGAAAAGCAATATAAACGAGTTATCATTATCTGCATAAACACAAAATTGCTATACTGCACGATCTAGTTTAGTTAAGATATACTGACCATCTAGTTAATTTGACTAAACTTGGAAGCTAATTTGGATTGTCTCAACTCAATATTTAAAAACTATATGAGAAATACTATAAGTTACAGTTTTTTTCATGTTAATGTTATAAAAAATATATTTTAAAATGTTGATCAAACTTGATATGGTTTGAGGCTCAATAAGCTAAATGTATAATCTAATTTGAAACGGAGGAAGTATTAATTTTAGACTTGTATTATGACAATTACGTAGCATGCTTTTGCAATGGATTTACTATATATAGGAAAATAACTCTTCAGTTATTTTACTTACTACCCAAACAACCTAAAGCTAAAACTACACCAAGATTCAGTGTTTGTCCCCATTTTTATCGTTAATCCCATGCATAGACAACCAGCTGTATGTATTTACATGTATACTTGGATCAGTCAGTGGATGACGTATTGTGTGGTCCTTCTATAACATTAAAAGGAACATGATATTTTTATCTGAAAAAGGTAAATCAAGAAAACTAAGAAGTCTAAAAAGCAACAAACAACGTTGTCTTTATTGTAGCACATCTTTCGCTAAGTTACAATATTACTTGACGTGTTTGAGTTCTCCTTTATAAGTGTTTCTATACGTATTAAAATCCATCATATAGCATACTAGTATTATTGCAGACTCGAGATTTAGTAGAATTTCTACTACGTATTTTGTAAAAAGCCTACACAGCAAGTAGCGGCGTACCTTAAGATTTTGTGCAAGCGAGTTCAATCTTAGAAGCACGTAACTTTAGTTGTAAAATAGTAATTGTCAAGTGAGTTCACATAAAATATTTATACAATATTTATGCGGCTTTAATCATAGTTTATACATATACATAATATTATTGTTTTGATGAACCAGTTTGTCACCACGTGCGTCCGCCCACGTGACGGCAAGTCAAGCTGACAAGACTCTTTGACACCGTGACCACATTATTATGGGTTTTTCTTCTTCTCAATGCTACTGAATTACATAAACTAGAGAGAAGTTGGAAATGAAAAAACCAAACTGAACCCATTGATATTGAACCAGATCATGTATACATATTAAAAAAAAAATGATATGTCTAGAAGAGTATATAATAGGATCATTCTAATTCTGAACTCATTGACGGTATATTATGAATTCGTCTCTATTTGCAATAAACATGAAACAGAAACTCCTGTATCACACAGAATATACTATATTAAATTAATTCTTACGAAACAAGAGTTTTTAAATAGTTTTGGAAAATACAGATGTGGAAAAAAAAAGAAGGAAAAGACGTGACTATCTGAGAGTGAGAAGCCATAATAAAAAAGAAGAAAAAAAAGAACGGACCATTTTGAAAGACATCAAAAAAATTAGAGAAGACGAAGTTGGGCCATTCTAGTTGTAATAATGGAAAGAATTAAAGTGATTTAATCATAAAGTATAAAAGAACCAAATGATCATGAACAAAGAAAGGACCAAATTAAATACAAAAAGAAGAAAATCTTTACGTCCATGCATTGAAATAAACATCAAAGATATAGTAATAGATTGCAGAAAAGGAAGGTGGCCAGGTTAAATGGAAAGCATAGAAAATTAAAGTGTACAAACCATTTTGTGAATGTTTAAGCAAGCCATTGGATTTTTCAGTAGCAGAAAATATTGTGAAGTTTAGCAGGGAAGCAATATATATATATATATCCCACAAGTTGCACAGAAATTAATTTTCAGGAAAAGGTGAAGTTTAGTGAGAGGAGAAGAGAAGGAAATCTTTTTTTTGTTTTTCTTCTGCGGGTGGAAGCTATGGAAGAAATGTTGAAGAGAAGAGGAGAAATGGTGAGGTATTTATAGAGTGTAGCTATGGTTTCTTAACAGCGGAATTGAGAAAAGACTAATAAAGGTGTAGTAAAAACTCCATTAGAGAAAAGGACAGAATATGGTGACAAAGCAATGCGTTGGAAGCAAAAACTATCCCTTCCGTTTCAATTTAGACGAGGTAATTTGACTCGGCACGAAATTTAAAAAAATAGAGAAGCCTTTTGAAACTTGTCGTCTTAAAAGCTTAAGAGATAAAAGCTTTGTAGGACTATAACATTTGTGTGGTTATATATGTTTTTCACTAAGGATAAAAGTGGTAAAAATAACAGAATATGGTGACAAAGCAATGCGTTGGAAGCAAAAAAATATTTCCTCCATTTCAATTTAGACGAGGTAGTTTGATTCGGCACAGAATTTAAGAAAACAAAAAAAAACTTTTAAAACTTGTCGTCTTAAAAACTTAAGGGGAAAAAATTTTGTGGGACCATAACATTTGTTTGCTTATATATTTTTCTCATTAAAGATAAAGTGGGTAAAAATTAAGAGTTTAAAGTTATATTATTTCTAAATTTAAAAATATTACTAAAAAAAAAAATACCCCGTCTAATTTGAGACGGAGGGAGTAACTTTTTTTAGGCATGAATTGAAGGAAGAAAAGAAGCGTACGTGATTTGGTTGGAAACAGAGAGTTGGTGTCTCTCTCACGAGATGAAAGAGTTGAGGTTAAGCTGTATCTTTATTGTAATTAAGCTGTACTGATGTTGACACAGTTTAAAATCTTATTTATTTATTGATGAATTGTAAATAAAAAATTGTAAATGTATTTTAGCAAAGGGTGGCCTAGTGGAAATCAGGATTTCAAATGTATTTGTGAGCTGTATATATGATGAAATAGTCAAAGTTGTGTACAAACTCCAAATAAGCATAGCTATAAAAGAGTTGCAGATGTGATAAGTTGAAATGCAAATGTGATAAATGTAAGTAGAATTAATTAACTGTATTCCATTCACTATTTTCTCTAACCTTTTCACTACCACTTTTGATATATAGTATTATATGTCAAGAACTTATCTAAGTCAAGTAAATAAAGCTGGATTATGTTTCCACAAAACCATCCTAATTAACCTTATTAATGGAGAATTTTACTGTAGATGATGGTTATATTTATGCGGCTCCTCTCTATAAAACACATAGTCATGAGAATTTCAGTGACTTTTAACTTTTTATAACTAGCTACGCAAGTTTTGGCAAATAAAAGTTTTAGCTAGCGTCTGGTCATAGATTCCTAAATTTATTTTGAAAATTTTATTTTGGGCAAAGTTTGAGTTGAAGATGAAAATATGTTTGTACATACGTTTTCAAAACATATTTCTCAAATTTATTTTGGAAAAACATGTGTATTATTAGCTAGCGTTTGACCATAGATTCCCAAATTTGTTTTGAAAAATCTGTTTTGCATGAATTTTGACTTCAAAATGAAAATGTGTTTGGATATACGTTTTCAAAACATATTTCTCAAAATTATTTTGGAAAAACATGTGTATTATGAGGGATTTGGCCCAAAATCATCTATTGAGCTGGTTTTGAGATTTGGGATTTTGCCAAAATATAGGCAAAATTTATGGTCAAACATGCGTTTGTCAAATAAAACCTAAGTTTATTTTTGCAAAATCTATGGTCAAATGGGTCCTTAGGAATTTGGGCCAAAACCAACAATTAAGCTGGTTTTGGGATTTAAGATTTTGCTAAAATATAGACAAAATCTATGATCAAATATGTGTTTACCAAATAAAATCCAAATTTATCCTGACAAAATCGATGACCAAACGGGTCCTTCGCGACCCTTGGAATGTTTGGTCTAATATGGCTAATTAAGGCATATACATTGGATTCCGACATTCTATGGTGGCCTGAGAATATCTCTGAGTATTTAAATATTTTTTTTTTAAATGATCAGGTGCATTAAGAGATCTCAATAGCAAAACAGAATAGAGACATGTTGATTTATCATACTTTATATGTGGTGGGAAATTTTTTTTTAAGGTGATGTTCTTTTGTACGTAGATCCTATATATTGAAATGAAATTGAACATGGCAAGGCCCAGTAAAACCATTTTGTCTCGAGATGATAAAGCAAAATTTAGGTGAGACAAATAAAAGTGGAGGTCTTTTCAAGTTAATAATAAACAGAGACAACTAACGCAATAAGCTTAGCTGCCTTCAACAAAACTTTTATGTGCTCTAATTTGGAAAATTCAGTAGAAATTTGACAAGCACGTGATCATTAGGTAGCCGTCTTACATCCTTATTTTTTGAGGCTTGCTGTATTGTCATTGTCAATTGAGAAGAGACTATTTGTCTAGTCCGGGGAAAGTACTATGCATGCAGATCTTAATCTTACTTTTGTGAAGATAAAAATATTGTTTCGAATAGACTATCGTCTCAAAAAAAAGTATAGATATCACAATAATAACAACAACAATACGAGATAACATGGAAAAATTATGTAGAAACAGCATACAAAAAAAAACAAGTATTCAAATAAGTTTACTACCAACCAAATGCGAGAGTACGTACTAACACTATCGATATGAATAATCTAGATTACCCAATCAATTATCCTAATCTTAAACCTCCATATCTTTCCATTATGGGTCATATTCTCTGTCAGTTGTAACTGTGTCATGTCATGGCCAATCATACATTGTATTATATAAATCATATGTAAATAAGACGACGGCTGGCTCCACTTATTTGCTTAACTCTACCACTTGGAGTATGGAAAGAAAGGACGGAGAAGCAACCTAAAGAAGCAACAAAGAAGATTGCTTTGTCCTTGTTTTTTTCCCTTCTTTTTGGTTACAAAGGAAAGAAATAGGGATTCTCTCCATTATTGCAGACCTACTAAAGACACCGACATCAAGGAAGATTTATTAGAGAATAAAATAACAACTTAGTATAGTTTTATAAGTGGGGTTTGGGAGGATAATGTGTATGCAAACTTTACCTTTACTCCGCTGAGATAGAGAGACTATTTCGAATAGACTATCGACTCAAGAAAACGAAAAGACAATTATTAGAGTATAAAAGAGGGTGAAAAATAAGCTAGGGATTACAGTAGGGCAAGATAAACGTGTTATTAGTTTGTCCCAGTTTTTACTCTGCTTGTCATGTTAATTATTTTGAATAAAAAAGTTTTAAACATTTTTTTAATATAATTGGTTATGATGAAAAAATTTAAATTAAAATATTTCTCATAAAATGAACAAAAATTACTCATTCACTCTAGCCTAGAAATTATTTTCTTCACAACTTTTTGAACTCTTTACTTCGTAACAATAATCCAACCAATGTATATGTTAGGATATACTATAAACCATGTGTATTGTTATAGTATTTTTTACGGAATAATTATTTATTTATTTATTAAATTCAATAAAGTTTTATTTTAAATAAATTGTGTATTTGTCTGTGTGTCCATTGCTTATATAGTAGATGATTTAGTGTATAGAGTTTAGCTTATACACGAAAGATTAAATCATCGATTTTTATAAGTCATAAAGTTTATGATTACAATCTACTGATGATGTTGGACAAACCATCGGAATGGTTGTAGCACAAGATTAAATATAATTTATCTTGATTATAGGAATGGTTTAATTCTGACTTCTTGTGCTAGTGTATTTTGTATGTAATGAACGGATCAAGTAGAGATAAGTATTTATATCGACTTAATAAAATAATTTCTCTAGTCCATTAAATGTACGTATATTCTTAATCTTGATATAATTATTATTAGTTGTGTGTGTCATTTATTGTTTTGATTTATTAAAAGGCGAGATCCTTTCGTGGGTCAATAAGCCTGGTAAATTGGATAATAATGATATACATTGGCTAAGTAATAATTAGTTGATAGAATCCATGTCTCGATTTTTTAGATTGATGGTATTCTTTTATAAAAGCTTATAAATTTTCATGTGTAAACCCGGCCGGTGGATTTTGTATTCGACACATGAAATAAGCTAAGCGAAAGTCTAAAGGAAGTAATCGATAAATTAAATTGTCAGTAATTTAATTTGATTGATTAGTATCTGAATCTTAACGTGGGGAGTTAAATAAGGTTTTATAGAAGAAAGCGAGACTAAGTCTAGGAAAACTAGGCTAACAAGGAATTGGAGTGAACTCAAGAAATTGATAGTCCTAATTAAAGGATTAAACCTAGAGATAGTAATACCCGACTTGAGCTAATATCACATTATTTGCATAAGTACCCATTTGGACTTGAGAAAGCCAAATTGGGCAAAATACTCAAACTACCGAGAGGTATAGAGTAAGCACCCGGGTGTGTATATTACAATCCCAACTAATCAAGCTTGCCCAAGATTTTGCTACCCGTTAGATATCCACCTAGGTAGAAGTCACGACCCTAGTCTCTTTAAACATTTGAAAAACAACAACAAAGATATTGTCCTTAGTTTCAATTATTGCATACAATAGAGTAAAGTTAGAAGTAGAATCAAACCCAAGATTGTGAAAGTGTAATTAGACTCAAAACCCGCATCTATCTTAGATATAAACCTAGTTCCAAACAATTAACTCCCTGTGGATTCGATCTCGACCTAGTTGGGTTAAAACTACATCGACCACCCTCGCTACTCAATAGTAGTGTAGGCTTGGACCCGATCAAGGAGCATCAAGCAAACTTGTTTTGCTGATTCCACCATGGAAGCCGAATATGTGGCAGCTCCGAGGCAGCCAAAGAGGCGGTTTGGCTCGGGAACTTCCTAAAAGAGTTGGGTGTGGTTCCCTCGATTCAATAACCAATAAAACTTTTTCTAATAATAGTGATGTGATTGCAAATTCGAAGGAGCCACGAAACCATAAGAGAGCAAAGCACATTGATGTGTAGCCTAAAGTATAGATATTTTTATGTATATCGCCCCATATTTTACTTGTGTTTCGTGAATTTTAGATGTTAAATGTGATGATTTATACTAATTTGAAGTGTAGGAACGATCCAGGAGCAATTGGGGGCGATACGTGCAAAATGAGAGCCAAAACGAATAAAATCGGGAAATTAGGCAATTGGGCGCCACAGGCAACGCCTTGAGCCACATGTGGCGCTGGAGGCAGTAAGGTTTTAGGAGGCAGCGCCCTGGTGGGAGCCTGGCGCTATCCAGGGCGCCGATGGCGGGATTTTTTCCTATTTAGCCCGGGACATGGTTTATTCGGCCCTAGACCTACCTAACACGTATAAAAGCAAGACTAAACATATCTTTTAGGGGAATGACGCCACTTTGGAGGAAAAAACACACACGGGATCATTAGGAAGTGGAGAATTCTCAGTTTTCTTCATCTTATTCTAGTATTTTCAATTTATGCAACACTTATGCAATTGTTTGATTACATCATGAGTGGCTAAACACCCATTGTTCTGGGGTTGTGATTTAGCCATGAATATTGTTGTTTGACATTAGCTTGACCTTGATTATAATACACCAATATATGGTGGTTTCTTCAATTCTGTGTTTAATTGATTAATTGTCTGGCTAGCAGTTAGGTTCTATTTGCTATTTATGATATGCTTGGGAAAGTCGTATATAGATTAGAGAAGAATTGAAGAGAGCGCGATCTTAACCCTTAAGGGGAGCGGATTTGTGGTTAGGATAGGAATATACCTAGTCATCGTGCTTAATTAAATATGTAATCTTAATGTGTCCTAATAGATTATTTTCATAAGAATATAGGCATTAATCTATTGAGAATAGGCGAGTAGTACTTCGGGAGAAGGCTATGAGAGCAATCATCGATTAATTAGCAACCATGAGTAAACTATATGAAAGGGGAAATTAATTGGAACACAATACAAATGGTGAATCGATCACAACCCTGGAATATTCATCTTTACTGAATACACAACAATCAACTCGTTACTTGATAATTTAGTTATTGTTTACAATTTAGTTTAATATAATCATACACTTGGAATTTGATTTTGACCGGATTGAATAACAATTTTAGTGGTTTAGTGAGAA
The DNA here is from genome assembly GCA_005239505.1 of Nicotiana paniculata. Taxonomy (NCBI): domain Eukaryota; kingdom Viridiplantae; phylum Streptophyta; class Magnoliopsida; order Solanales; family Solanaceae; genus Nicotiana; species Nicotiana paniculata. The sequence goes on along the minus strand of ML306938.1, from coordinate 4,631 downwards.
ATTTGGAATGCCAAATGGGACAACTTGCAAATGCCCAAAATACCAGACCAGTTGGAGCTCTCCCAAGTGACACTGAGGCTAATCCTAAGGCAGCCATTAATGCCGTATCATTGAGGAATGAGATTATAAGAGGTCCAGTCAAAGAAGAGAAAGCAGGTAATTTTTAATGAGAGGCCAGTCACTATAGAATCAACATCAGACAAAGCAAAAGAGTAAGGGAAGCCAGCTGAAAGGGCCGTGGCTGAGCAACCCCCACCAGTGTTTGCAAGGCCACCTCCTATGTTTCCTCAAAGGTTGCAGAAAGTGAAAGATAATGCCCGTACAAAAAGTTCCTTGATCTTTTGAAACAGGTGCAGATTAATATTCCATTGGTAGACATTTTGCAGGAAGTTCCCAAATATGCCAAATACATCAAGGACATTATGGCTAATAAAAGAAGGCTGACTGAATTTGAGACCGTGGCACTCACTGAGGAATGTAGCTCAAGAATTCAAAGAAAACTACCTCAGAAATTAAAGGATCCGAGTAGTTTCACTATCCAAATCTCGATCAGTAAGCAAGCAGTCGGGCGAGATTTGTGTGATCTTGGGGCGAGCATTAATTTGATACAGCTATCTGTGTTCAGACAATTGGGGTTGGGTGAGCCACGCCCAACAACGGTAATCTTACAGTTGGTTGATCGCTCCCTTGCTCATCCGAAAGGAGTGATTGAAGATGTGCTAGTTCAAGTGGGCTCTTTCATATTCCCTGCTGATTTCATTATACTGGATTACGAGCCCGATCAAGAAGTCCCATTTATTTTGGGGCGTCCCTTCTTAGCCACGGGCCGAACTATTATTGATGTGTGTGAAGGGAAGATGACGATGAGAGTTGGTGATCGAGTGGAGGTATTCAATGTATATAAAGCACTCAAATTACCAATCCACTATGAAGAGCTATCCATGATTTCTGTGGTGGAAAGCAATGATGCACCATTGGTTCCTTATATGATCCCTGTTGACCTTCTTGAACGAGTCTTAATTGAGAGTGACGAAGGCAGTGAAGATGAAACAAGGGAAGAAATTGAGCAAGTGTTTGATGTATCCTGCAGCTATATCCACGGGTTAGGAAAATTTGAGGAGCTGAACAAACCTGTTACTCTAACCCCTCCTAAGCCATCTATTGAGGAAGCTCCAAGTAACACTGAGGCTAATCCTAAGGCATCCATTAATGCCATATCATTGAGAAATGGGAGACAATTAGAAGAGGTCCAGTCAAAGAAGAGAAAGCAGGTAACTTTTAATGAGAGGCCAATCACTATAGAATCAACATCAGACAAAGCAAAAGAGTAAGAGAATCCAGCTGAAAGGGCGGTGGCTGAGCAACCCCCACCAGTGGTTGCAAGGACACCTCCTCCATTCCCTCAAAGGTTGCAGAAAGTGAAAGATAATTCCGCGTACAAAACGTTCCTTGATATTTTGAAACAGGTGCAGATTAACATTCAACTGGTATACATTTGGCAGTAAGTGCCCAAATATGCCAAATACATCAAGGACATTGTGGCCAATAAAAGGAGGCTGACTGAGTTTGAGACTATGGCACTCACTAAGGAATGTAGCTCAAGAATTCAAAGCAAACTACCTCAGAAATTAAAGGACCCGGGTAGTTTCACTATCCAAATCTCGATCGGTAAGCAAGCAGTCGGGCGAGATTTGTGTGATCTTGGAGCGAGCATTAATTTGATGTCGCTATCTGTGTTCAGACAATTGGGGTTGGGTGATCCACGCCCAACAACGGTAATCTTATAGTTGGCTGATCGCTCCCTTGCTCATCCGGAAGGAGTGATTGAAGATGTGCTAGTTCAAGTAGGCTCTTTCATATTCCCTGCTAATTTCATTATACGGGATTACGAGCCCTATTAAGAAGTCCCATTTATTTTGGGGCGTCCCTTCTTAGCCACGGGCTGAGCTATTATTGATGTGTGTGAAGGGAAGATTACAATGAGAGTTGGTGATCGAGTGGAGGTATTCAATGTATATAAAGCACTCAAATTACCAGTCCACTATGAAGAGATATCCATGATTTTTGTGGTGGAAAGCAATGATGCACCATTGGTTCCTTATATGATCCATGTTGACCTTCTTGAACAAGTCTTAATTGAGAGTGACGAAGGCAGTGAAGATGAAACAAGGGAAGAAATTGAGCAAGTGTTTCATGTATCCTGCAGCTATATCCACGGGTTAGGAAAATTTGAGGAGCTGAACAAGCCTGTTACTCTGACCCCTCCTAAGCCATCTATCGAGGAAGCTCCAAAGTTAGAACTTAAGCCCCTTCCAGCACATCTGCGTTATGCTTATTTGGGGAACTCCGAGACATTGCCCGTTATTATCTCCTCTAGCCTGACCAAAACACAAGAAGAAGTTGCTCAGAGTACTTCGTGAACACAAAAAGCGATTGGGTGGACAATTGCAGATATTAAGGGAATCTGTCCATCGATTTGCATGCATAAAATCTTCTTGGAAGATAGACATAGCCCGAGTGTAGAGCAGCAAAGGAGGTTAAATCCCATTATGAAAGAAGTAGTGAAGAAGGAAGTCATAAAATTTCTTGATGCAGGTATCATCTTTCCTATTTCTGACAGCAACTGGGTAAGCCCAGTTCAATGTATGCCCAAAAAGGGGGAGATGACTGTGATTGAGAATGAAAAAAATGAGCTAATCCCTACCCGCACGGTTACGTGATGGAGAGTCTGCATTGACTATCGAAGGCTCAACAAGGCAACCCGCAAGGACCACTTCCCACTTCCCTTCATTGATCAAATGTTGGACATATTAGCAGGACATGACTATTATTGTTTTCTTGATGGGTACTCGGGATACAATCAGATTTTTATATGCCCAGAGGATCAGGAGAAAACCACGTTTACTTGTCCTTATGGAACTTTCGCCTTCAAGCGGATGCCGTTTGGTCTTTGTAACACACCAACCACCTTCCAGAGATGCATGATGGCTATTTTCACTGATATGGTGGAGAAATTCGTGGAGTTGTTTATGGATGACTTCTCAGTCTTCGGGTCATCTTATGATGATTGTTTGAAAAATTTGAGTATGGTATTAACCTGTTGTGAAGAAACGAATCTGGTCTTAAATTGGGAAAAGTGTCACTTTATGGTGCAGGAAGGCATCATTTTGAGTCATAGAGTGTCTAGGAGTGGCATTGAAGTTGATAAGGCTAAAGTGGATGCGGTTGAAAAATTACCTCCACCAATTTCTGTGAAGGGTGTCCAGAGTTTCTTGGGATATGCAGGATTCTATAGACGCTTTATTAAAGATTTTTGAAAAACTGCCACTCCTTTGTGCAGGTTGCTCGAAAAAGATGTCAAATTCAATTTTGATGAAGCCTGCCTGAAGGCATTTGAAGAACTCAAAAGGAAATTGGTAGCTGCCCCCATAATTGTTGCACCAGATTGGTCTCTACCATTTGAACTTATGTGTGATGCCAGTGACCATGTTATTGAGGCAGTGCTTAGCCAACGGAAAGACAGAGTATTTTATTCTATTTACTATGCGAGTAAGACTCTTGATGATGCACAACTGAATTACACCACCACTGAGAAGGAACTGTTGGCTGTTGTGTGGGCCTTTGAGACATTTCGGGCATACTTGGTGGGAATAAAAGTCATAGTCCACACCAATCATGCAGCAATCAGGTATTTATTTACAAAGAAAGAGTCTAAAGCTAGATTGATCCGCTGAGTTTTGTTGTTGCAAGAATTTGATATGGAAATAAGAGACCGAAAGGGCACTGAGAACCAGGTAGCTGACCATCTGTCAAGGCTGGAAAATCATGACCATGTGGATGAGGGTGGACAAATCAAAGAAGTATTTTCTGATGAGAACCTTTTTGCTGTAACTCAAGACCCTCCTCCATGGTATGCTGATTATGTGAATTATCTTGTGAGTGGGTTACTTCCGCCAAAGATTGAATCTGAGGCTAGAAAGAGGTTCTTACATGATGTGATGTTCTACTACTGGGATGAGATTTGTACAAACAATGTATTGATCAGTTAATGAGGAAATGCATTCCAGACAAAGAGGTAGAATTGGTGTTGTATGATTGCCATGCATCGCGTTATGGGGGCCATCACGGTGGCGATAGAACAACGGCGAAAGTACTACAGGCCGGGTTCTTATGGCCAACTCTATTCAAAGACGCCCATGCATTTGTTAAAAAGTGTGACCTATGTCAGAGGACAGGAACGATCTCGAGGAGGCACGAGATGCCTTTGAATAATATCCTGGAGGTGGAGATTTTTGATGTGTAGGGGATAAATTTTATGGGACCATTTCCATTGATGCGTGGCTNGGGTTTATTTTATGTGTAGGTGAATTGGAAATGGAAACGGGGCTAAACGGATGCAAATACGTCGGAAAATACGCGAAAGGGGACACCCGGGCGATAGCCGGGCGACACAGCCAAACAGCCTGACCCAGCCTGGCCTTAGCCAGGCGTTAAAGCCCTAACGCCAGGGGGTGCCTGGCGTTATCCAGGCGTTAGAGCCCTACTCGCCAGGGGCTGCCTGGCCTTATCCAGGCGTTTGGGCTGAAACGCCAGGGTCCCCAATCGGCCAGAAATCGAGTTTTGACGGGTTT
>ML306936.1:25358-55393 GCA_005239505.1 Nicotiana paniculata | reverse complement strand
AGCACATAAAATGCAAGGTATATAATGCTTAAAATCATGAATTCTAGCCACGCATCAACAGGGTTTAACAATGAAGTTGAACGAACATCAGGAGAAATACCGCTACTCATCATGGCCGGGGGCGTCACCTTAGAGACAACATTACATATCATGAACCAAGATACAAATTTCAACGCCATCATAGGACGACCTTGGATACACGGCATGAGAGCCATTCCATCCCGCCTTTATCAAGTAATCAAATTATCGACCCCCTGGAGAATATTTAGCATCCAAGGCGAACATCGCACATCACAAGAATGCTACTGCATTGCCCGAGATTGTACGTACACCTAACAGTTGAAAGGGACGAACTCAAAAGCATAGCAATTACCAAAGTCGGGAACAAAACCCGACGAGTTGAACGACGTCATCAAGGACCCCGACACCGTGGAAGCCGCATGGTCAACAGTAGAAGACCTTGACCCCGTCCAAATAAACAAAAATGACATCAACAAAAAGGCTTACGTCGGCCACAAACTCTCCGAACCAGGTAAATTTCATGAATTTCTAACTAACAATGCAGACCTATTCGCTTTCTCCCATGCAGATATTCCAGGTATCTCAAAGGACATCGTCACACATAAATTAAAAGTAAACCCGCTATACCCTCCAGTACGACAAATGAGAAGAAAATTCAATGTTGCAATCAATGAAGCAGTCCGCAAAGAAGTAGAGAAACTACTAGCAAACGGATCCATCAGAGAGTCCATGTACCCCCAATGGGTCGCCAACGCAGTCATGGTGAAGAAGAAAAATGGGAACTGGCACATGTGCGTAGACTTCACAGACCTGAACAAAGCATGCCCAAATGACTCTTTCCCGCTGCCACACATCGATCAACTCATCGATGCAACGACAGGACACGAGTTTCTAAGCTTCTTGGACGTCTATTCAGTATATAACCAGATCCTCATACAAGAGGATGACCAGGAAAAAACCACTTTCATAACTCACCAAGGGACTTACTGTTATCGAGTCATGCCGTTCGGATTGAAGAACGCAGGAGCAACTTATCAAAGGCTGGTCACCAAGATGTTCAAATAATAACTCGGCAAAACATTGGAAGTATACATAGGTGATATGTTAGTCAAATCCTAAAGGAAAGAAGATCATATCGACCACCTAAAAGAAGCCTTTGATATACTGAGATAGTACGGCATGAAGCTGAATCCCGAGAAATGTGCGTTCGGTGTAACCTCATGCAAGTTCCTCGGCTTCTTGGTATCCCAAAGAGGCATCGAAGTCAACCCCGACTAGATCAAAGCTATCGAAGGAATACCCGAACTATTGACCAGCAAGAAACAAGTGCTACAGCTGACCGTCCGTATAGCCGCACTGTCAAGATTTATTTCACGATCTTCCGACAGATGCCACAAATTCTTCAACATCCTCAAAAAAGACAACGGACTCCAGTGGAACTCAGAATGTGTCGAAGCCTTAAGAGAACTGAAGTCATATCTGTCCTCACCTCCACTGCTCGCCAAAGACGAAGCTTGCGAACGCCTCCTGATATACTTGGCTGTGTCAGAAGTAGCTGTAAGTGCAATACTCGTCCGCGAAAATAAAGGTACGCAATAACCAATCTATTATATCAGCAAAACCCTGGTCGATGCCAAAATGAGGTACCCTCACCTCGAGAAGCTGGCCCTGGCACTGGTCACGGCTTCACGAAAGCTCAGACCTTACTTTCAGTTCCACCCCATATCGGTCGTCACGACATTCCCCCTTAGAAGTATTTTACATAAACCCGAACTATCGGGAAGATTGTCCAAGTGGGACATCGAACTAAGTGAGCACGATATCACATATCAGCCTTGAACGGCGATAAAGTCGTAGGTGCTAGCCGACTTCGTCGCGGACTTCAGTGCCAAGATAATGCCTGAAGTCGAATAGGAAGCCTCTCGTATTGTTTCCCTCCTACCTAACCTTTGGGTTTTACACACCGACGGTGCTTCTAACGCGTCAGAATTGGGACTGGGACTCTGCCAGTCTATACGATACCCCGATATGACTAACAATGAGGCTGAGTATGAGGCCATTATAGTTGGACTAAAACTAACCCTCAAATATGGAGCCCGACGGGTCATCCTTCGGTGCGATTCACAACTTGTCATCGACCAAGTAACAGGGACTTATCAGATCAAGGAGAAAAGGCTACAAAAGTACCAAACAGAAATCCATAAGTTGCTGCTAGAATTTAACGAATGCCGGCTCGATCAAATACCTCGAGCTCAAAACACCGAGGCAGACGACCTCGCCAAGTTAGCAACAACAACAAAAAGCATAAATGGAAAGGAGAACATCGTCACATTACTCCACTCGTCATTAGATCAACTCAAGGTACACTCTGTGAACTTATAGTGGGACTGGTGCAACCGTATTATAACTTACTTGCAGGAGGGAACACTCCTACCGAACAAAAAAGAAGCTAGAAAGCTCTGAATGCAGGCATCTAGGTACAACATCATCGACAACGACTTGTACAAAAGGACGTTCCGCGATCCCTTGGAAAAATTCCTAGGGCCAAATCAAACTAGACGAGTACTCAAAGAAGTACACGAAGGCCATTGCGGCGCCCATACCGGTAATCGAGCACTCATCAGATGCCTCATACGGGCCGGCTACTATTGGCCCACTATGAAAAAAGAAGCCGCAGACTTCGTCAAAAAGTGTGAACAATGTCAGAAGTACGCCCCCATGATACACCAAGCGACCGAACACCTCCATTCAGTCATGTCACCCTGGCCATTCATCAAATGGGGAATGTACATCGTAGGACTACTCCCAGCAGGACGAGGTAATGTACGTTTCCTTTTAGTTTTGACTGACTACTTCTCTAAATGGGTAGAAGCAGGTGCTTTCGCCCAGATACGCGAGCAGGAGGTCATCACATTCATATGGAGAAACATAATATGTCGCTTCGTCATCCCAAATGAAATCAACTGTGATAACGGACCACAGTTCATCGGGAAAAAGACCGCAGAATTCTTCGAGAAATGGCACATCAAGCGCATACTATCCATGCTATATCATCCTGCTGGAAATGGTCAGGCTGAATCCTCCAACAAAACTATATTAAACATCATGAAAAAGAAACTCGAAGACGCCAAGGGACTGTGGCCAAAACTGCTACCAGAAGTGCTATGGGCATACGACACTACGCCAAAGACAAGCACAGGAGAAACTCCATACTCTTTGGTCTACAGCACAGACGCAGTCGTACCAGTCGAGGTCGGAAAGCCAAGCCTGAGATAAAATACTATCTCCGGGGCCCTCACTTTAGGGATATCTTTCACCGTTGACAGACATAGTTCAACGTGCCAGCTACGCTTCCTCTTCTAGAACAGTGACAGCCTAGTCTGATTCCCCCTTCCGAAAGTGCCACCTCTAATGAAAGCGGACCAAACAATGACGATAGCAGAAAGCAAGACCTCAACGAGATAGAGGAATAGAGAGATATGACATACATAAGTATGGTCACTCAAAAATAGAGAGCAGGGCGATACTACAAAAAAAGGCCAAAGTTCGACCACTCAAAGTCAGGGACTATGTAGTATGTACTCAAGGATAAAACGCAGGAAAGCAAAGAGCCAAAAGAGGGCAGGCTAGGAACCAAATAGGACGGACCGCACAAAATCACCGCAACAGTTAACAAAGGATCATTCCAGTTAGAAACAATAGAAGTGAAACTGTTACCAAACAATTGGAACATCGCTCACCTCAAGTACTTCAACTTCTGAAAATAGACGCCCTCTAAGTCATACTCTTTTTCCCTCCCTCGGGTTTTATCCCTAGATGGGTTTTACCGAGGAGGTTTTTAACGAGGCGATGAAGGGGGCGCCTCGAAGTTCAAGTTGGTTATTCATAGCTCCTCCTATCGTCTACTCCAGCCAGATCAATGAAGGGACTAGGTAGATGGAGGACTTCTTAAATGTATATGATGAACAGAGTGTGTAACATTCTCTAATGAAATAAATAAAGCAATATGCAGCATTCTTTCGCACAACTCCAAATCTCTCCATATCCTACATGTATTCGACTTCGCTCGAATCACTTACATTCGACCTCGCTCGAATAACTTGCATTCGACCTCGCTCGAATCACTTACATTCGACCTCGCTCGAATCACTTACATTTTACCTCGCTCGAATCACTTACATTTGACCTCGCTCGAATTACTTACATCGACCTCGCTCGAATCACTTACATTCGACCTCGCTTGAATTACTAAATATTCGAACTCGCTCGAATTACTAAATATTCGAACTCGCTCGAATCACTTACATTCAACCTTACTCGAATCACTTACATTCGACCTCGCTCAGATTACTAAACATTTGACCTCACTCGAATCACTTACATTCGACCTCGCTCGAATGGTTTGCGTTTGATATCGCTCGAAATCATTCACACTCGACGATGCTCGAACGATCCTACGATCGGCCAAAGATTGACCCCAAGCCAGCCTATGATCGGCCTACTAAGAACAACATCGCAACGAAATAAGACAAGTAACAAGAAGGCAAAACATACAACAAAAGGTAACCATTCCATTACAAACTGATGAGGTTACAAAACTCATTTTTTACAAAGGGCTCGAGTGCACCCTTACAAAAATAAAAAACAATAAAAACTCAAGAACAAGTCCCTAATCTGCGTCATCCCCTTCAGCATATTCGTCATCGTACCAAGGGTCGGAGGCAAGCCCATCCACTGTGTCATCATCACCGTCATCTCCACCGGGCAAATCGGGGCATAGCCACAAGCTTCACGGGCTGCCCGCGCCTTAGCATGAACATCAGCGAGGTCCTCCTCGGAGACCTTCCCGGCAGTCCTCAAATACCTGTATACATCTAGCTGAGCCTCAGCATGAACCCACATCTCATACAACTCCGGCGGCATGCTTGCATCGGCAGAAGTTTGAGAAGTAGACGACCGGACCAACTGTTCCTTCTCAGCCCTCAGAATTACTATCTGCTCGTTCAACCTCGCCAGCTCCACCTCCAGACCCCTAACTTGCTCCTCCAATCTCGCCACTGTGAGTGCTGGATTCTCTGCTTCATTAGCCTACTCAGACCTACAGACGCGCAAGGTCCCCGCCAAGGCTGCCACCTCCTATCGAGGCTGTCTTGATTCTCTCTGCCAGGTTCAACTCCCCGACCTTGGCACCCAACTCGGCCCTCAGATTGGCATCCCTCGCCTCACTCTGATCGAGCTCGACCTTCAAAGATACCACTCGCGCCTGGAGGTCTGAGTTCTCAGACATTACCCCCTTTCCAGTTCGAGCTCATCGTCCTTAGACTTCAATGCTTCTTCTAGCTCACTACACCGACTAATAGCCTTCAAAATCTCCCCATCCTTCTCTTTCATATCCTCATCCCTTCTCCTAATCTCATTACGCAGCTACTGAAACTGCCCGTCCTCGCCAACGCTCCTGACAACCTTCCGGTACTTAGAGCGGTACCCTCTATAATTGGACTCCATCCTCTTATACTGAGATACCCTCTCCTCCTCCCGCCGGTCACGCTCAATGTTGAGAATAAGAGTCTAGCAAACAAAAAGGACTAAGTTAGCCAAAATAAGTGACACTAACGAAGCATACAAAAGCTTAAGAAAAACACTCACCCGCAGAGCCATCCCAGAAATGCCAAGGGAAAGGTCGGCGTCTTTCAGCGTCTGCAACATCTTGTTTCCGGCCTCGGCGCGCAAAGGGGCGAACGACGGTGCCACGTGCTCTGTGTCAACCAAAAGGTTTTAAGTCTACAGGTATGACAATGTGGCGGTTAGGACCCTCCGTCCTTATCTCCACACAAATATTCCTCTCAATGAAGGCTCGTACCTCGTCGAGCTCGATGTTAGAGCCCGAATCGACATCCCCTGTGCCGGAATCGCCACATTTCCTCGCCCTCGACGGAAAGCGACCCTCCACAGCCCGCACAAGCTCTTCGCCGCTACCAGCATCCTCGACCCTGGAAGGCCTCTCCCTTATAACAGAATCAGATGTAATAACCGCCTCTATGGCCGGGAACGACACCGACCTCGTCCCTAGAGTTGCGGTCGTTTCCATTTCTTCGACAACAATGGCCTTCCCCCTTTCCACCCTTTGCCTCTTCCTCGGCAACGGTTCCTCATCATGAGAAGGTTCATCAGTCAGAAGAAGAACTTGATGAGGTGGGGCATTATCGGGATCGACTACACCCGAAGGGACGGGTCCCTCTGCCCACTGAATCTCGGCTTCATCTCGCACAGATTCAACCAACACGAACTCCCTCGTAGCCGAGGTCATCTTCTGACGAAAGGCAAGGGCAGGAATCTTTTCTTTCTTAGAAACTCGCCGACCTAACGCGAACAAGAATTCAAGTCAGAAAACGTTAAAGGACTCGACCGAACAAGGTAATGAGATTACTTATGAGATGGGATCTTCGGTCCATAACGCTTGTGGAAGGAAGCCCAATCATGAATCCCCACAACGTGGGGAAACACGCGAGCCAACCAATCCTTCATGTAGAGGACGAGGCAGGGAGAATGCTTTACAGCTGAAAATAAGAAGGCGATAAGCGTATCAGAAGCCGAAGAGGAAAGAAAGTAACGAAGAACGAATAACGGAAAGTATGAGAAAACACTTATGATTGTAATTCCACTTCTCGGGAAACCCAGTCGGGTCCGCCACCAATTGATCTGTTCTGACAAAGAAATATTTACGCCAGAATAACCGACTCACCTTATCGTCCATCCCAGCCACTAATCCTTTCGTCCCACGATTACGCAAGTGTATCATGGTGCCTCTGAAGAAGGTAGGAGAGAATAGATGTAATAAGTGGTTAAGGTCGACCTCACAACTAGCGAGTTCCGCATATTTAGTCAACATCAAGAAGACCTTATATAGGTAAGGAGAAAGCTGTGCTGGGCAGACGTTGTAGAAGCAGCAGAACTCTTTGGCCAACCTAGGAAGAAGCAAGGTGTAGCTAATCATGAATGGGTAGGCGTAGAAGGCACAAAACCCAGGATGGTGAACTTGAATTGTGTCGCCTCCCGCAGGGACGCTCTCGAGGTAAGAAGGGATGTGATATTTAGACCGCATCTCAGTCAATTCATCCTCCCCCGATTCAGAAAGCTCAGGTTCAGGCCCTTTAGGAAAATCGTTCCTGGACACAAGGTTTTTGGGCACCACCTCTTCAATATTGGGGAAGTTGTCGTCTCCCTTAACTGAATTCGCTTCATCAGTAGGAAGGATAGCCACTGACAAAGGAGCAGCGTCGGAACATCATCGTGACTATAAGGAGAAGTCAAGTCGACATGATGATTATAATGAATCAAACAGCGGTAGGAAAGTCAAAGTTAGTGATCAAGAAAAGGATTGAAAAAATAGGGAGAAAAGAGGTTACAAAAAGCAGATGAGAAAAGCACAAACGAGAATTAGTATCAGAGAAGAAAGAAACGGTGAAAATTTCAAATGAAAAACCCCTCCCCTATTTATAGGGTTGGGTGGCATCAAAATCGAGGCCAAAAACTACCTGCAACACGAGAATTAGAGCACCAACAGTACAAATTCTGCATGAGGAAGACACATAATGATGACGCGCGTGACAATGACAACATCTAACGTCACTTGCGCTAATCACGGCCATAACGGGCATTAATTAGTTGGTTTCGACCAAATTTCTTTCATAACGGACATAGAGTAATCCGCTCATCAAGGACGAGAGGTCCACGACCTTGATAAGCGGAGGGAGTAACAGTATTGGTTGAAATTTGGACCACACTTAATAACATCGTTGGCCGAGGTCAAAGCTTGGGTCGGCCAACATTTGGAGACGAAGGGTCTATCTTGAACGAGATCGGCGGCAGGTCGAGCAGAAGAAGTTCATAATAACGGTAGGATAATTGTAGACTAGAAAAAGAAATATTCTATCAGAATATTCCATCCCTTGTACTTTTTAGGGTTCCCAAAGAATGTTCCCTATATATAGGAAACTAAGGAGAGAAATAAGACATGTGAAACTCTCTGAAAGAACACTTTGTAACATTGACTATTGAAGAATATACACTCCTTGTCTTTTTTATAGATTCCCAAGTTAAAAGAGACCTTTTCATGCACTAGATCCAAGAGCATAGTGTTCCATCCATGTTGCTTGTCATTTGCATTACTGATAAAGAGATAGTTGACCCTTAACACTTGGTATTTTGGGCGAGTTATCCTTTAATATTAATTTTTTGCCATTGCATGTATTTAATCTGCCTACTCACTTACGTATTTATTGTCAATCATTATCGGCATCTTTGTTACGACACTTTAATTTCATTCTATCCATCATCACATTCATAGATTTGACAGCTATTAAGTTTAATTAAGATTAACCTTCTATTTCATTCGTTAAATCTCTTATAGAAAGATTTATCACGTTTTTGATAAAACAACTTTGATAGTATATTTAGTGTTCTTTAAGTTTGCTCATTCTTACGCAACTTGATAAGCAAAGTGCAAACTGTTGAAGATTGGAAATTGCACAGTTTTCATGACAAATGAAGCAGACAAAGGACAAGGAAATTTTGGAGTAATAAGGAACAGTAAGGGAGAGGACGAAGTCGCCATCCATGGAAATATCAAATATAGTTGGAAGGTCACATATTCTACATATGTCCTTTCACTCCATAGTAGTACTACAGTGTGCTTAAAACCAAATGGACAAGGACGCAAATTAAGGCGAAGTATTTTGAAAAACATATTATTTGCAAAAATAGTGCAGACATTGTTACAGTTCGGTGTCACATTTTGTTACACTTGTTTGGATTTATATACTATGCACTCACAATACTATATACTCATAAATTTAAAATCATGAATTCGATTTAGGTTGATGTGACTCTTGCAACTATTGTTTCACACCAATTGCCGGTATTTAGTTTACTGTTTTATTCACTTATTACTGGCGGTGAATTCGCTCAGACAAAATATATACTCTATCCATTTTAATTTATGTGATCATATTTCTTTTTTAATCCGTACAAAAAAGAAGGACTCATTTTCTTATTTGAAAATAATTTACCTTTAAATAATGACTTATAGCTACACAAAAGATATATGTTTCATCTTACGCTATAAGTTCAAAAGTCTTTTTTTTTTTTTAAAGTCCGTATCCAGGTCAAATGAGTTCTTATAAATTGGACTATTGGATAGACAATATTCTAGGGAGGTGACATGCTATATATTGCTAGTGTATGGAGGAGGTACATGCTACCCCATTTAATAGGTGCAAGACATCAAGTCTTCAATAAGTCAAATGTGAAATTATGGAGTCTTGAAAACTTATTAGAAATAGTTAAATGTCAATCGCTAAATTAATTCAACAAATAAAGCGTGTCAAATACTTGTTAGATCATAACTAGAATGATCAATTCCTTTGAACATGTATAGTCTTTGTTTTGGACTGTTCGTTTATCATCCATATTGGTTAATGTCAGTAATCAGTTATTAATTGTTGCGAATAATAACATATATTTTCTTGAAAAGAAAAGTATAGTCAGTTATTACACTCATAATTATCTGGCAGAGAGCTATATATACCACAACATATTATGTGTAACATGTAATATCATATATGATTAGGTTAAAGTATATATGGTATTTATAATGCTGAAGATATAAATTTTATTTTGTTGCATCTGCCGAACATTAATTTTGAGGAAGTTGTGTACACCATAAGTTGTGAAAACTACAAATTGGTCCTTTATAAAATCTACTAGTGATTTGTGATAGGAGCAAATGCTCACATGCACAGGGAATTGGTGGGGGCTCCAAAATTATTAGTCCTTTCTGGTAATTGTCCACATCACCCCCCCCCCCCCCCCCCCCCCCCCACAGTTCCCTATATATTTTAAAATTTACACATATATGTGCACTGAAAGTCGAATTGATTTTTACCCTAACATTATATTTTTAATTGTTATAAAAAGTTACGTAATTTTTTTATTTTCTAAATTACAAAATTAAACTTATTATGGATAATCACATTTTGTTCCAGAAGACCATCTTAACTAAGTGTGGCGCAAGGATAAATGGAATAATAGAAGGTAGCATGCAAATTCAAAACCTATAAATTTTAAATTCTGGTTCCGCTGCTGCCAGAAGTAAAATAGGGTATGCAATCTGATACATCTCAATCCTTTGAGATTTGGGAAGATATTGTGAGACTATTGAGTTGGGTCCTCTCATCTCAATCAAAAGCCAACAACTTTTGGTGTTGGCCCCTTAAGGTCTAGTCGGTTGGAGTGAAGACATCCCCTTCAATAAGGGGGGTCCTCTCTATTATAATTGTAGCTAATTTGGCCCCAACATACACTTGTCCAACAGAAGCATTTAGGCTTATGTAGCAATCAAATGTACTGGAAAATCAAACCTTAATGTCCACTGGGTTGCAGGGGCGAAGGATGAATGTAGGATGCGGGTTCGGCCGAAGTCAATAGCTGTTATTCAAATTATGTATTTATTTTAAAAAATTTCTTGAATATGTACAACTTAATTTAAAACTTAAAAGGATTATAATCCCGAACCTATAAGGTGCAAATCCTTGCGCCGCGCTTGATTGTAGGTACTGTAAACACCGGCAAAACTATCAATACAGTTCAATGTGAGGACCCCTAGCACACGTTATAATACGTAAAGAAACTCAATTTTTGTCAAAGCCAACTGACTTTAACCGAAGACAATATTAGTACGAGTTTAAGGTTACTTCATTGAAGTCCAACTTATTTGAGTAGCTTCCCCGGGGACTTCTGGTTAAATTTTTATGTATCGACGGTGTAAAAGGAATATGTATAAATGTATGTATGTATATATATGTATGTATGTATTACGTCTATCGACTATTTTATGATTATGCGGTTGAGTAACTGGCTATTTAGGTTAATTCGCCTAAAAAATATTTCAAAAATCAAATAACCTATAATAACATGTAAATCTCTATGATAAGAATTAATTTTTAGTCTGATAAAACTTTAACTAAGACGTAATCGCAAATACAACAACTCGATTGATCTTAATGGAAAAAAATTGTACACTACTCAATGGATTTAACTTAATCCTTTTTGCACAAGGTTGGACAATTCCTTCAAGCAACAATAAATGTAGTCTAGGACCTAGCTAGAAATAACAGAAGAAGTCTAGGAACTAGGTTGAGAGAGTCCTTTTAGTGGTTGCAATTTATCCCCTTTTTTCGTTGTCTTTTTATTTGTTTATTGAGAGTAGAAGAATTGAAGAAACCGTTGATTTATGACAATAACAAAAAATGGCAAATCACATTCGATAGAACTATTTCAGGGGGTCTAGACATGCAAATTGGGAATTAAAATGAGTGAAAAATGCAGAAAGAATGTCGTTTGCTTGTTGGATACAAGCAGAGAGCATAAGCAAGTAATCAGTGGTGGTTTTATTTGTTCAATTTGCCAAATTCAGAAAAGGCTTTAGTAACATGTTCCTAGATTAACGAGAGTATCATTGTATGGGTCAAAATCTGCCTAAGAAAATTTGACACGAAGTGTCATTGCAAAAAGTGATTTGACCGAGGTCGACTAGTAGCGAGTAGAACTCACGGCGGAGCAATCAACCATGGCCGAGGTCAAGTATCAAAAAGGACAGTAACGACTAGTTTTGTACTTTTAGTATTTATTGGGGTATGTCCCTTATAAATAGAAAGAGAGATAAGATAAAAGATATGTAATATTCTCTGATAAGAACACTCTTGAAAAAGTAGACTTTCTCTCTAGATAAATACAAACATTACCTTTCTAAAGAGATTCGATTTTTAGTTATTCCACACTTCTCCATCAAATCCGAGAAAGGTCCCAAAATTCTAGTATTTGTCTATCATTCATCATTGTCAAAAGGAGGAATCGTCCACTTCATTCAATATTTGGTGAATCTTTCTCCTTATTTACTTTAATGTCATTTATTGTTTGATATTCCCTTTACATTATTGATCTTGAAACATTAAATGCACATTGCATTTAACCTTCTTTCAACACTGCTCTACACCATTCATATAAATCGATTATAGATCTGAAGTTACTATCATTAACAAGGTTTAACCCCTCATTACATAAAATTAATTAGTTTAACCAAAGATTTATTTTTTTTGGTCAAACAATTTGGCGCCGTCTGTGGGGATTTCCTAGTAAGAATTTTAGTTTCTTCTAGATCTATAACTAGCACAAAAAAAAAAAACGCAAAACCCCGACTCTCTTGCACACGCAGATCTAACATGGCAGGTAACGAAAAAGAAAGGATGAAGGCAATGGCCGATCTCACCACCAACCTCTTAAACACCATCTACGAGGTTTCTGAAATGGAGGGCGGAGATGTAACGCCAAACGCCTCTCCCAGGAGAAGTGTCTCACCCCTTCCTCATGGTAGTATCACAACGTCCCGCGGTAAAGGGGCATCCACGCCCACAATGGAAGAGGCACCACCGGCAGTGAAGAAACTACTTGAGGCTTGGCTGAAAAACACGTTGACCAGTATCCTCGACAAGCCCGACCAAAAAGCGATCAGAGAAAATGCAAGGATTTTCTTTGCACCAATAACGATCGAACAACATGGCCCTCTCCCTATGATAACAGGTATCACTCACAATGTTAGTAATGCAGGTGACAACACCCTCAGAACCATTTTGAGGAAGATGGAAGAAATGGAAAACGAAAACAAAATGCTTCGAGACTAAATGAAAGAGCATTAAGAATGAGTAGACAAAATATCGGGTGCACCAAAACTCTTACCAAAAAGAGATGTTGGTCAGTTCGTTGAACAACCCTAAAGTGATGAAGCCACCAAGCATGCCATACCCAAGACTTTCAAAATAATGTCGTACCTAAAAATATATGACGGTACGACCGACCCTGAAGATCATGTGACTCACTATGTCACCGCAGTAAAGAGAAACGATCTCGCCAAAGAACAAGTATCCTCCATCCTATTGAAAAAGTTTGGCGAAACCTTCAACGAGGACACATTAACTTGGTATTCACATCTGCCCACGCGCTCCATTGAAACATTCGAAGAAATGGCCGACAAGTTTGTTATGGACCATGCCGGAGCTAAAATGGCGGAGGCAAGAGTGAATGATATATTTGCCATCAAACAATCATCTGGAGAAGGACTGAGGGACTTCTTCTCTCGATTCAACCATGTAAGGATGACCTTACGAAATGTATCAGAAGGCATGGCTACTGCAGCTTTCCAAAATGGGCTGAACGGAAACGGTTTGAGGGTGGACAGAAAGTTACTGAGTCGGCTTATGAAATATCCCCCATCCACTTGGGATGAAATACACATTGCCTATTGCACCGAAGTTCGTGCTGATGAAGACAACCTAAATGGACTGACCCAACGAATGACCTCAGTACATTCCGAATTCAGGAAAGACCAAAGAAACAATGCCAGAAGGGTCTAGCAGCTCCACGACCCAACCGAGAAAGGCATCTCCATATATCAGGGGCGCCATCATGCCATCCTCCCGTCACGAAGAGGATCCATCTAGGCCAAGGACAGGGACTCACCGCAGCGAGAGAGGTATGCTCCTTTTACTATCTGCTCACAATTTTTGTGTATCACCTTCAGAAACAGTCTACACATTGGAGAAGCTTGACCCAAAAGTGAAGTGGCCACAAAATATGAAGTCCGACCCAAGCACCAGGAAGTCAAACGCCCTCTATGAATTCCACCAGGAACGAGGTCATAAAACGAGGACTTCATCGCTCTAAGGTAGGAGGTCATGAACATGCTTCACCAAGGGCACTTGAAAGAGTTATTGAGCGACCGAGGAAGGGCCAACTACGCCCGAGGACGTGAATAACACCAGGGGCCGCCAAACCACCTTTACCAACTCGCACCATTCAAATGATCATCGGAGGAGGCGACGATACATCAATCAATATCGTAAAGTTCACCATAGCCCACAAACTCAAACGTTCGATCACTCATGAATGGTACAACGAACTTAAAGAAAGTATCATCTTCGATAAGTCAGATACCCAAGGTTTGGTTTTCCCTCACTATGATACTCTTGTTAACACTTTACGAATATTAGATACATATGTAAGGCGCATTATGGTGGACGATGGGATCGGCGCGTGCATTATCCACCTTCGAGTACTTGCACAGATGAAACTCTTGGATCAGATAGTTTCACGCTGCATCACGCTAACCGGTTTTAACAATGGAGTTAAACGAACATCTGGAGAAATCACACTCCCCGTCTTGGCCGACGACGTCACTCTGGAAACCACATTCCACATTATGGATCAGGTCATGATGTATAACGCCATAATAGGTCGACCTTGGATACAAGCTACGAAGGTTGTCCCCTCCAGCTTGTACCAGGTTATCAAATTTCCCACCCCATGGGCATTGTTCAGCATATGAGTGCACATACACCCAACAAATCAAGGGCAAAGCAAAAGAGGTATGGCAATTAACATGGTCGAGGTCGAGCAGTGATGAAAGAGAGGGCGTCATCAGAGACCCCGAAACAATAGAGGCTAGGGGATCAACCATAGAAGTCCTCGACCCTGTCCAACTTGATGATAACGACCATAACAAGAAATCCTATATCGATTGCAAGCTTTAGAAACCAGGTAAATTCCATCATTTCTTAACTAATAATGTAGACTTGTTTGCTTTTTCTCATGCAGACATGCCAGGTATCCCAAAGGAGGTCACGACACACAAGTTGAATGTCGACCCATTCTACCCTCCGGTAAGGAAAGTTAGGCGGAAGTTCAAATCCGCAATAAAGGATGTAGTCCGTGAGGAGGTTGAAAAGTTGCTGGAAAACGGCTCTATCAGGGAACCAAAATACCCCCAATGGGTCGCCAACGTGGTCATGGTAAAAAAGAAGAATGGACAATGACGGGTGTGCGTATACTTCACAATTTGAACAAAGCATACCCAAAGGACTCATTCCCGCTACCCCATATAGACCAGCTCATTGATGCAACAGCCGGGCACGAATTGCTGAGTTTCTTAGATGCATACTCGGGCTATAACCAGATCCTCATGGAAGAGGAGGACCAGGAGAAGACCACCTTCATCACCCACCAAGGAACGTATTGCTACAGGGTGATGCCCTTCGGACTGAAAAAAACTGGGGTGGCATACCAAAGGTTGGTGACAAGAATGTTCAAGGACAAACTCGGCAAGACCATGGAGGTCCACTAGAAGATATGTTGGTCAAGTCCAAAAGGAAAGATATCACATCGACCACCTGAAAGAGGCCTTCAACATACTCAAGCAATATGGGATGCAACTAAATCCTGAGAAGTGTGCGTTCGGCGTAACCACATGAAAGTTCTTGGGTTTCCTTGTATCACAAAGAGGCATCAAGGTCAATCCCGACCAATCAAAGCCATAGAGGGAATACCAGAACACTTAACCAGCAAAAAACAGGTTCAAAAGCTGACCGACCGCATCGCTGCCTTGTCGAGATTCATCTTGTGATCGTCTGATAGATGTAATAGGTTTTTCGACATACTCAAGAAGGACAACGGCGTCCTATGGACATCCGAATGCGTTCAAGCCCTGAGAATACCACCTTCATCACCCACCTCGAAAAACTAGCCATGGCCTTGGTCGTAGCTTCACGAAAGCTTAGACCCTACTTTCAATGTCGCCCTATCTCGGTAGTCATAACTTTCCCCTTGAGAAGTATTTTGCATAAGCCTGAGCTATCAGGAAGATTAGCTAGGTGGGCCATAGAATTAAGAGAGCATGATATCATATATCAACCATGGACGGCGATAAAATCACAAGTCCTCGCCAACTTTGTTGCCGACTTCAGCGAAAAAAATAATGCCTGAAGTCGAAAAAGAAGCCCCCCACGCTTCTCCGCAAACAGAAGATCTATGGATTTTGTACACCGACGATGCTTCCAATGAGTCAGGGTCCGAACTGGGCTTATGCTCGAGGTCCTGAAAGACGAAGTGATTCACCAGTACATAAGGTGCCCGGGCATGACTAACAATGAGGCCGAGTATGAGGCCGTGATTGCAGGATTAAGGCTAGCACTCAAGTACGGGGCAAGGCAAGTCATCCTATGCTGTGATTCTCAGCTCGTCGTCAACCAAGTCACAGGGACTTTCCAGATAAAAAGAACAAAGGTTGCAAAAATAGCAGGCAAAATCTGCAAATTACTGCCCGAGTTTGATGAATGCCAGCTCGACAAAATCCCTCGGACACAAAACACCGAAGCCGATGACTCGCCAAATTAGCGGCAGCCACTAAAAGCATAACCAGAGAAGGAAACATGGTCACCCTCCTCCACTCATCGATATATCAAATTGTGGTAAGGACTATAAATCTAACTTAGGACTGGAGCAACCGTATTGTTACATACTTGCAGGATGGCATACTCCAAGATGGTAAAAAGGAAGCCAAGAAACTTCGGATGCAAGCAGCCAGGTACAACATCATTCATAACGATCTATACAAAAGGACATACAGAGGCCCCCTAGCGAAATGCTTGGGCCCTAATCAAACACGGCACATCCTAGAAGAAGTCCACAAGGGCCACTGCGGGGCTCATTCCGACAATCGAGCTCCAGTCAGATGCCTAATACGGGCAGGTTATCACTGCCCTACGATGAAAAAAGAGGTCGCAGACTTCGTGAAAAGATGCTAGCAATGCTAAAAATACACCCAATGATCCACCAAGGAGGCCAGCACCTCCACTCGCTCACTTCCCCTTGGCCTTTCATCAAGTAGGGGATGAACATTTTCAGCCCCCTCCCTATAGGACGAGGTAACGTATGTTTCCTTTTGGTTTTAACTGACTATTTTTCTAAATGGGTAGAAACAAGAGCATTCGCTCAGATACGCGAGCAGGAAGTGACCGCTTTCATATGGAAGAACATTGTTTGCCGCTTCGGTCTCCCCAAAGAGATTAGCTGCGACAACAGACCCCAATTTACTGGAAAGAAGGTCGTCAAAGTTTTCGACCCCATATCACCCTGCGGGCAACGGGCAAGCGGATTTCCTCCAATAAATCAATACTGAACATCATGAAGAAAAAGCTCGAGGAAGCCAAGGGACTATGGCCAGAACTACTGCCAGAAGTGCTATGGGCCTACCACACCACGCCAAGGACGAGCACAGGAGAGACGCCCTACTCGTTAGTCTATGGGAATGATGCATTAATACCAATCAAAGTCGGAGAGCCTAGTTAGAGATACTCCCATGAGAGCGGGCCGAGGAATGACGAAAGCAGAAGGCAGGACCTCGACGAAGCCGAAGAACGGAGAGATATGTCCTACATAAGGATGATCGCCCAAAATTAACAGGCAGAACGCTATTGTAACAAAAAATCCAAGATTAGACCACTCGAAGTCGGGGACTACGTGCTCAAGGACAAAACACAAGCAAGCTAAGACCCGCGGGAGGGCAAACTAGGAACAAATTGGGACGGCCCCATACAAAATCACTGCTGTAGCAAACAAAGGGTCATTTCTACTAGAAAAATGGAAGGAAAACTGCTACTAAACAATTGGGACGTCACCCACCTCAAGTACTTCAATTTTAAGAACAAGCATCCTCTCAGTCGTACTCCTTTTATCTCACTTAAGTTTTTTGCCAATTGGATTTTCTCAAGGAATTTTTTAACGAGGTGATAAGGGGGACACATCAAGTCGAACTGCGGACAGAAAAAGGCATAGAACAGTCAGTTCATTGCTCAACCAGTGGACATATCTCTAGGTCGCCCAATGAAGGGACTAGATAGACCGGGATTAGAATGCCAACCCGAAAAATATGTAAATTTCTCCAAGTATGAGCAAAACATAAATATATGCTCGCCAGAACAACATTACTCAGTATCTACTTGGCCAATGACCACAATTGAATAAATTACATTCTACCTCGTTTGAATTAAATAAAATTCGACCTCGTTCGAATTAAAAAACATTCAACCTCGTTCGAATTAAATAACATTCGACCTCGTTCGAATTAAATAACATTCTACCTCGTTCGAATTAAAAAATATTCGATCTCGTTCGAATTATATAACATTCGTCATCGTTCGAATCAAGTAACATTCGACCTCATTCGAATTAAAAAATATTCGACCTCGTTCAAATTAAAAACATTCGACCTCGTTCGAATTAAGAATAACATTCAACCTCGTTCGAATTAAATAACATTTGACCTCGTTTGAATTGACTAACATTTGATCTCGATCGAATTAAATAACATCGACCTCGCACGAATTCACATTCGTCTTCGTTCAAATCAACTACGGATTATATTCGACTTCGTCCGAATTAACGCCCATACGACCCCCGACCATTGTTAAGTTTAAGTTACGTTCGACCTTGCTTATGTTAACTATGTTAAATTTCAAACTAAGCTCCGGTTATGTTTGACTTCGTTCGAGTTAACTCTTATTGGCCCCAGGTCATGACTACCTAAGTTCGGCATTTGACCTCGTTCAACATACGAACAGAGCTTCTATGACTAAAAGCATCCAAACGGCGGAGTCAACGAAAGAAACATACAAGCTCGAACAGAAGAAATTAACATTTCATACTTCAATATTCGTTACAGGGGCTAATAAAGACGCTCGCAAAAGTGTACACAAAATCTACAAACAAAAAGAAGAAGAATTACTCGCCACCTGACCCAACAAATTTATCCCCGCCATCGCCATCGCCATCACCATCGTCATCGGGATAATCGTACTTATACCAAGCATCCTGCTCAATCCCGTCCACATCATCCTCGCCATCACCGGCCTCGAGGGTAGCAGGGTCATAGCCGCAAGCAATCCGAGCTGCACGCGCCTTAGTACGAGCATCCTCAAAGTCGGTTTCAAGAACTTTCCCCGCCGTCATCAAACTTTTAAATATATCTAACTGAGCCTCGACATGGATCCACTTCTCATATAAATCCCGCGGGACATCAAGAAAAGTAGAAGCATGAGAGGAGGATGCTTGAGCCAATAACTGTGATTTCTCGGCCTCGAGAACAACGTCTTGGTCGCCAAGGCTAGAAACCTCTTTATCTAGCTCCCCTATCCGTTCATCAAGCCAAACTTCTCTAAGTTTAGCCGTCTCCAAATTGTTTGCCTGCTCGGACCGAAGAACGCGGATCGCAGCCTCCAAAGCCTCTACTTTTGTTGAAGCCACCAGCCTAGCCAACTCGGCCTTCTCCAAATTAGTTGTCCTCTCAGCAACCTCTGTTGTTTTCTCGGTGAACTCGCCACCCAAAGCCTCCGTCCTGACTGAAAATTGTTCGAGCTCGGCCCGCAGAGAAAGCACTTGATCCTGAAGGTCCGCGCATTTAGCCTCTACTCCCCTGCTCACCTCGAGCTCCTCTTCTTGTCCCTAAGCGCCCCTTCAAGAACGTTGCATTTGCTGATGACTCTCATTAGCTCATCATCTTCTGCTTCAGCTCGTCCCTGATAGCTTGGAAGTTTCCACTTTCACCAAACCGCCTACAGATCTCGTGATGCTTGATGCGGTTATCAAGATACTTACTCTCCATCTTATTGAAAATGGTTTTACGCCTCTCCTCTCGGCTAGCACTCGCAATCTCCAAGGTAATGGTCTAAAAGAAAAAAAAGAGAGGAAGAAAATCAATCTACCTAAAATAGTATGCTAAGGTACATAAACAAGAAAGGTGAGAAAGCTTACCCTAAGGGCGAGGATGACTATGCCCGTCGACAGGGCGACTCCGTTCAACATCTCGAGAGTCTTGCCCTCCACATCGGAGCAAAGGGGACTTAATGAAGGGACCACATCTTTCGTGTTCACCAACAGTCACGGTCTATAGGGACCACGTTGGTACGAGTAGACCCTTCCAACCTCACTTCCACCAGAGTGAACCCCTCACTCAGCATACCTTTGCCTCTCTCCTCAGCCGACGAGGGAACATCAACCGGACCCGAGGATGACGGTTCATTTCTCAGTACGGTGTTCCCAACCTCCATAGATGGCCCTCCAACTTCGACCTCAACCTCAGGTAAAGGTGCACCTTCCACGACCCCTGTTGACAGCGGAACTTCGGATGACGGATTTGGGTCACTTTCAGGTGCAACAATGGTCAGCTCATAGTCGTCCCTTGTATAATCCAGTGCTCGAACTTTCCCATCGCCAACATCCACCGACCTTCATTTACATGGAATCAAGTCCTCCTTGCTCGGTGACGACTCATATACTAAATGTAGCACAAAAAAGCCAAAGTCCTAGATGTTGAGGCCGCTGCTGGTCGATTTGATCTCGCCGAAGCCGGAGGCCGAACAAGGGCAGATGACCGGGAAGGACTGGTCGCGGTTGCAGCTAGGGAAGATCCCGTTGTAACTGTCTCTTAGCGGAATGCAGGAATATGAACTTTTGATCTCCTCTAACCTCCCCGTGCTGACAACAAAAGAGAGGAAAAAGGTCGATATCAATCCTCGCAACGATAAAAAGTGACCAATCAGAAAGACGCAACAACAAAGACATAAGATAAGCAAACTTACCGGGAAGGTTGGGCCAGGACTTATTGCGTAAGGCCGACCATTCGCGAACCCCCAATGTATGAGGAAGGACCCTACTAACCCACCCGTGAATATCTTCGACCAAAGAAGGGAGTTCAACCTCATCTGCGTAAAAAAAAATAGTCAATACAACCAAAGTCAACCAACACGAAGTACAATGAAGGAAATAGGAAGAAAGGTGCTTACCGGCATAGTTCCAAAGCTGAGGAAATAGATTTGCATTGACCACTACGTTCTCGGTTTTGACGTAGAAGTAATTGGGCCAGAACTGGCAGTTGGCCTTGTCGTCCATTATTACCACTAGACATTTGCAGCCTCGGTGGCGAAGATGTAACATCGCCCCCTATGAAAATTGGGGGTGAAGAGGTGCATCAAGTGACGGAAGGTCACCTCGACCCCGACTAACTCCACGAACTTCAAGATCATACGAATGAGCTTGTAAATATTGGGGAAAGTTGAGCCGAGCACACTCGGCAATAGCGGCATAACTCTTTGGCCAGGAGAAGGATAGGGAAAGAATAACCTACATAGAAGTGGTATGCCTATAAGGCGCAGTACCCAAGGTGATGTATTTGCACCACATCGTGCCCTGCAACGATTAGGTCTATATGGGTGAGAATTTTGAATTTAGCCCTAAACTCAGTAAGGGCCGCCTCTTTCATCAATGACTCCGAGACTTCGGGGTCATCCTCGGGAAACTTCAAGAAGTCAGAACTAGCCTTCTCCCTACAGGGAATTATTTCCTCCACCGTAGGAAAGTTGTCATCTTTAGCAACGATGGCCACCCCATCATCATGGGAGGCATGCGCATTGCCAAGGGAACCGGATCAGGTGCTCCTCCTGAACTAGATGACATGTTAACCACTTTGGACCGAGAGTAGAGTAGGTGCAAACGCGGTAGGGTTAAGAGTAACAAGAACCACCAAAAGCAGGGAAAGCAAGAATAGGGGGATCAAGAAAATGAGAATTCTAAATGCGGGAGGAAGAAGAAGGTATGAAGGTCTAGTTAATAGGGGGATCAAGAAAACGAGAATTCTGAATGCGGGAGGAAGACGATGGTATGAAGGACTGGTTCTTAGAATGCAAAGAGTGAATCGAAGGGGTATGTATCCATATTTATAGGAGTTCCGGCACCAATATCGAAAAAGCAAATCGTCGTTAATCGGCTCAAGAATCGAAAAGGCAGAAGCGCAGGAAACAATACGGGGCATTGGGAAAACGCGTAATAATGACGCATGATGCCATGACGTCACTCTGAATCGACGTAACCATAAGTTAAGGCCCACAAAGTTCCACGTTTCCACCTCGTCAGGAACGTAACTACTCGACCTGCTCTCCTAAATCTCTCAACTGCGACTAGAAAAGTTCGCTCATCAAGGTCGTCTAATTGACGGCCTCAATAAGCGGAGGGACTAACTGTATGGGTCAAAATTTGCCTAAGGATGTTCGACATGAAGTGGCATTGCAAAGAGTGATTTGGCCGAGGTCGACTAGTAACCATTGGAACTCACAACCGAGCAGTCAACCATGGCCAAGGTCAAGTATCAAAAGGGGCAGTAACGACTAGTTTAGTGATGGGATCTTTAAGAGAATATTGCGGTGAATATTCTCTGTACTTGTACTTTTAGGGTTAATTGGAGATATGTCCTTTATAAATAGAAAGAGAGACAAGGTGAAAGGCATGTAAATAAAAACACTCTTGAAAAAGCAGACTTTCTCTCTAGATAAATACAAACATAATCTTTCTAAAGAGATTCGATTGTCAATTATTCCACACTTTTCCATTAGATCCGAGAAAGGCCCCAATATTCTAGTATTTGTCTATCATTCATCATTGTCAAAAGGAGGAATCATCCACCTCATTCAATATTGGGAGAATCATTCTCCTTATTTAATTTAATATCATTTATTATTTGATATTACCATTTCATTATTGATCTTGAAACATTAAATGCACATTGGATTTAACCTTCTTTCAACACTGCTCTACATTATTCATATTAATCGATTACAGATCTGAAGTTATTATCATAACTAGGTTTAATCCCTCATTACATAAAATTAATTAGTTTAACCAAAGATTAATATTTTTTGGTCAAACAATCATGATTAGCGGTGGCAAATGGGCGGGTCAGGTCATATATGGGCGGGTAAAAAATAAGTAAAACAAAAATTGATAAAACATCCGATCCGCCTATATTTAATACGGATAGAAAATAGGGTAACCAGTGGATATCGATATTATCCATGGTTTCTTCAATGTGATCACTTTTGAGAGAATTTCTTGTTTCCCAAACGTTAGGAATCCCCAGTTTGAGTTTTTGCAAATATAAAAATTAAACACGTAGATTATCCATTAAGTATGTATCTTTTAAGTAAATAATATAAATATTATTTATATTTAACTCATTTTTAAAAAGAATTTATTATTCAACTTATTTTTTAGTGAATAATTATTTTTTTAATCCACTTTACCACCACTAATTATGATCACGGGCATAGCCAGAAAAACAAACAGCTATTGTAAATCACGATTTGGGTTTGTAAACTATCATTGCTAACATTCATGACTCATCATTTTCTTTAGATTATAAAATCTTAAACCAGTAAAAAAGAGAGGAGTTTGTTGATTATAAAATAATCTGGACATGATATTCAAATATATCTCAAATCTCAATCGTGCATCTGTGCTGAAGTGGTACACGAATGTCACTGCCAACATTACATCCTTAATCGACAATTAGCTATGTCACTCATGAAAAATAACATATGTGATGCTTATCTAATCTAATATTCCATCACAAAAAAGAGAAAAGGAAAAAATTAAGTAGAACGGATTAAATTTGAAAATCATTAAAAATAAAAAGGAAGAGGAAAAGAGAAGTGACATTTGAAAAAACATGTCAAATTATCAACATCGACGAAATCTATTTTAATTATTCCTCATCCCTTCCAATAGTAGATTGTACTCTAAACAGATTATAATAAGTTTTGGTACCCATATGTCAAATCAACTAAATTTTTTTCTTATAATAAATTCAAATAAAAAGGAAAAAAGTCGATTATGAAATAAAACAATAAAGAAGAATATTGCAAAGAAAGAGAGAGAATTCTTATTGTTTTGAGATGAATTACAATGAAATAAGACCCCTCTACTTATAGGGAAAGAGTGATTTAGCCACCAAGTAAAATCTCTACGATCTCTCTAGAATATAGACATTCACCTTAAATAAAACTTTATTTATAACACTCCCCCTTGAATGTCTATTCAACAGATAATGTGTCTCGTTAAAACCTTAACTAAAATAAAATTCAGTGGAAAAAATCTACTAAAGAAAAAAGGGTACACATATCTAACAATACGCCTTATGGTCGCCTCGTTAAAAACCTCGCAAGGAAAACTCAATGAGATAAAACCTTGTAAGGGAAAAAGGGTACAACGCGCATTGACTCCCCCTGATGAGAGCATCAATTCACATTCTTGAGCCTTCACATCCCAATCTTGTACATTAGCTTCTTGAAGGTTGACGTCGGTAGAGACTTGGTGAACAAATCATCCATATTATCACTTGAATGAATTTGTTGCATATTGATATCACAATTCTTTTGAAGATCACAAGTAAAAAATAACTTTGGTAAAATGTGCTTTGACCGATCTCCTTTTATAAATCCTCTCTTCAATTGGACTATGAATGCTGCATTATCTTCCTAAAATCGTGGGCAGTTTGTCACACTTCAAACAACATTTGTCTCGAATAAGATGTATTACAGACCTCAATCACACACATTCTCGACTTGCTTCATAAATAACAATTATCTCAGCTTGATTAGATGAAATAGCCACAATTGATTGCTTAATCGATCGCCAAGATATGACAGTGCCTCCATAGGTAAACACATAGCCTGTTTGAGATCGAGCCTTGTGTGGATCGGATAAATACACAACATCGTCATAACCAACAATATCGGGAATACAATTATTGCTATAAAATAAGCCAAATCGGTAGTCCCTTTTAGATACCACAATATATGTTTGATTCCATTCCAATGTCTCCCTGTAGGAGCAGAGCTATATCTTGCTAAGACATTAACCGAAAAAGTTATGCCAGGCCTTGTAGTGTTATCAAGATACATTAGTGCACCAATTGCACTAAGATATGGTACTTCAGGACCAAGTAGCTTTTCATTCTTTTTTTGAGGTCGGAATGGATCCTTATTCACATCAAGTGATCGAACAACCATCGGAGTACTTAATGTATGTGCTCCATCCATGTAAAACTGTTTCAATACCTTTTCTATGTAGGTAGATTGATGAACAAAAATCCCGCTTGCCAAATGTTCAACTTGCAAACCGAGATATAATCTTGTCTTTCCGAGATCTTTCATCTCGAATTCCTTTATTATATAATCAATTACCTTTTGGAGTTCTACAGGAGTTCCAATATGGTTTATGTCATCGACATATACGGCAAGTACAATAAATTCTGATGTTGTTTTCTTTATAAAAATACATGGGCAAATGGCACATTCATGTAACCCTCATTTAATAAATACTCACTAAGACGATTGTACCATATTCGTCCTGATTGCTTTAGATCATACAAAGATCTTTGCAATTTGATTGAAAACACTTTCCGAGATTTTGAATTATGTGTGTTAGGCATTTTAAATCCCTCAGAAATTTTCATGTATATCTCATTATCAAGTGAGCCATAAAGGTAGGCAGTAACCACATCTATTAAATGCATGTCAAGCTTTTCATAGACAACAAAACTAATGAGATAATGGAATATTATAGCATACATAACGGGTGAATATGTCTCTTCATAATCGCATCAGGCCTTTGTGAAAATCCTTGTGCCATAAGGCGTGCCTTATATCTTTGTACCTCATTTTTCGCATTCCTCTTGCATCTAAAGACCCATTTATAGCCAACAGGCTTAACACCAGGTGTTAGGACTACAGGCCAAAAAACTTCATGTTTTGCAAGTGAATTCACTCTGATTGGATTGCTTCTTGCCCTTTTTGGCCAATCACATCTTTGTCGATATTCTACAGCAGATTGAGGTTCAAGATCCTCATTATCTTGCATAATGATTGATTCAACATTATATGCAAGAAGTAATCCACCACTATATCCACTCGATTCAAATTTGTCTCAATATCAATTGGATCTATCGATATATCCTTATTTTCTTGAGTCTCGGGCTCAGTGGTTTCCTCATGAATCTCAGAATTTGTTAATCGTGGATATCTTCATGAGACTCTTTCATAGTGTCATTTTAATCATTTGTTTTCCTTTTTCTAGGAATGCGATCCTTCGAACTCAATGGTCTGCCACGTTTAGGCGTTCTTTTGACTCATTAGCTATGACACTAGAAGATTGTCCAACAGAGACATCAATACGGATTGAACATTCTCTGCAGGAATATGTGATTTTGTTATCATTTTCAGATCCGTAAATACATCTGGAATTTGATTTGTTATTTTCTGCAAATGGATAATCTTTTGCACCTCTTTTTCACAAATAGAAGCACGTGGATCAAGATGAGACAATGATGGATTTTTCACAAAATTTCCCATTTGGTTTCACCAATTTCTCCCCTTAATTTTGGAAAAAGTGTCTCATCGAATTGACAATCTGCAAATCGAGCAGTGAATAAATACCCCGTTAATATTTCAAGATAGTGAATAATGGAGGGCGATTAAAACCCAACATATATTCCTTACCTTCTTTGGGGATCCATTTTGGTGCGATATGGCGGGGCTACAGGCACATATACTGCGCATCCAAAAATTCTTAAATGGGATATATTAGGTTTATGATCCAAAAGTAATTGCAACAGGGAATATTTATGATAATTTGTCGGTCTGAGACGAACTAGCATTGCTACATGCAAAATGGCGTGACCCCAAACAGAAGTGGACAACCTCGTTTTCATGAGTAACGGTATTGCTATCAATTGCAGACGTTTAATTAAAGACTCTGCAAGGACATTTTGAATATGAGATACATGATGTTTCATTTTTATCCCAATTGATAAGCAATAATCATTAAATGCTTGGATGAAAACTCAGCAGCATTATCAAGTCCAATAGACTTAATTGGATTATCGGGAAATTGTGCGAGTAATCGGATTATTTGTGCCATTAATTTTGCAAATGCCAGGTTGCGAGATGATAATAGCCACACATGAGACCATCTTGAAGATGCATCTATTAAGACCATAAAATATCTAAACAACCCACTAGGCGAGTGAATAGGTCCACAAATGTCCTCTTGTATACGTTCCAACAACGCAGGGGACTCAATCCCAACCTTTGTTGGTTATGGTCTAATACTTAACTTGCCTTGATAACAAGAAGTGCAAGAAAATTCATTATTTAAAAGAATCTTTAAATTCTTTAATAGATGCCTATTTGAGTTTTCTATAATTCGCCTCATCATAATTGATCCAGGATGTCCCAATCGATCATGCCAAAATATAAAATATTGGAATCAGTAACCTTTTGGTTTACGGTAGAATGTGCCTCAATTGCACTAATTCTTGTCCAATACAGGCCACAAGATAAAGAGGGGAATTTTTCAATAACCCTTTTGTGACCAGAGACATTCTTGGTAATGATGAGATATTCAAGGTTATTCTCATCTATTGTCTCAATATGATACCCATTTAGGCAGATATCTTTAAAACTCAACAAGTTCCTCTTGGACTTGGAGGAGAAAATTGCATTCTCTAGGATCAGTATTATTTCCTTAGGTAGAGTTATAGTAGCTCTTCCTGAGCCTTCAATTAGATTACTACTACCGGAAATTGAAGTAACCTCTGCCTTACACATACTTAATTAGAGAAATATTTCTTCTCTTTGAATATTGTATGTGTCATACATGAATCAATTAAATAAATATTTCTACAATTAAACTTTGATCCAAGTTTTCTTTGTGAGGTATCCATATTTGCTTCTGATGTGTGGCTATAATTCATGATTTAAAGCATTATGTGCCTTACATTTTATGTGCGTTAATGATAAAAATACACATCATATGTGCATAATGGAGTCTATTTCATGTGTAGGTGAATTGGAGATGGAAGCCGAGCTAAATGGACGCATAAACGTCAAAAATACGCTCAAGAGTCAAACCGGGCTATAGTCGGACGTTTGAGCTGTAAAGCCTGGTCATACCAGGATTTAGCTGGGCGTTTCGGCTATAAAGCCTGGTGTCACCAGGCGTTTGGGGGGCGTTTGGCCCATAACGCCAGCCCTGTCCAGGCGTTTGTCCTGTAACGCCTGGTCCCTGATCCGGCCCAGTCCGTATTTTGAAGGTTCTAAGAGTTTCCCGATTTGTCTAGAAGTATCCTACACGTTTAGGGTTTGTCCCAAAACATATAAATAGACCCAAAAACACAACTTTGAGGGGATATGCCACTTTGGAGAGAAGATACACACGTGATCATTAGGAAGTGAAGGATTATCAGTTTTTCTTCATCTTTTTCTAGTATTTACAATTAGTTTAACACTTATGCAATTGTTTGATTTTAGAATGAGTGGCTAAACACCCATTGTTTTGGGGTTGTGGTTTAGCCATGAATATTGTTATTCGACATTAATTTAACCTTTATTATAGTTCACTCATTATATGGTTGTTTCTTCAATTCTGTGTTTAATTGCTTAATTGTCTGGCCAGCAATTTGGTTCTATATACTATCTATGTTATTCTTGGGAATCCGTATATAGATTAGAGAAGAATTGAAGAGAGCGCGATCTTAACCCTTCAGGAGAGCGGATTTGTGGTTAGGATAGGAATATACCTAGTCACCGTGCTTAATTAAACATCGTAATCTTAGTGCGTTCTATTGAGAATATGCGAGTAGTGCTTCGGGAGAAGGCTATGAGAGCAATTATCGATTAATTAGCAACCATTAGTGAATTATATGAAGGGGAAAGTTAATTAGAATGCAATACGAGTGGTGGATTGATCACAACCCTGGAATATTTGCCTCCACTAAATACAAAACAATACTTCCGTACTTGATAATTAGTTATCCCATAGATTCGTAGTATAAATTAGTTACATTCCTGGATTTTATTTTGGCTTGATTAAATAACAATTAGAGTGATTCAGCAAGTAGTTTACGCAAGTCCCTGTGTGTTCGACATTCGATTTAACATTATATTTCTTGCTACGACCACGTATACTTGCGTGTGTGTTTGAGAGCAACAAGTTTTTGGCGCCGTTGCCGGGGACTTGAATATAGACTACTTTCTAGTTTGTGCTTTAATTGCTTATTTCATTGAGTCTAACGTCACGTGATTGTTTCTCTAATCTCAGGAACTTCGATTGAATGCGTAGGGTCAGAAACCAAGACAGACTTGACGGCTTTGACCCCGAACCTGAGAGAACATTTCATTGGAGGTTGCGAGAAGCAAGAGATACAGACAATATTCAGGACCTTATCCAATTTCCTGTGAACATGGCAGAGGAGAAACACATGGATGTTCAGGAGGTGGCAATGCCCAGTATTGCTAATGTTACCTCCAGCATCATGAAGCCCAGAATCACTGGGCACTTTGAGCTGAAACAGAGCATGATCCAACTACTTCATGCAAACAGGCAGTTTTAGGTCTTCCACACGAGGATCCACAGCAGCACATTCTGAACTTCTTGGAGATTAGTAACACTTATATCACTAACGGGGTCACGCCAGATTATGTGAGGCTCCCGCTTTTCCCATTATCTCTATTGGGCGAAGCAAAGCGATGGCTGAAGGCAGAACCAGCTAATTTCATTACAACATGGAACGATTTGGCGAGAAAATTTCTAGCAAGGTTCTTCCCTTCGGGAAAGACTGCAAAGATCAGGAGTGAGATAATCTCCTTTAAACAGAAAAAGGGTGAATCTTTATATTCAGCATGGGAAAGGTTCAAGGGGCTACTCAGAGATTGCCCTCATCACAATCAGACAAACGAGGTGTTAGTTCACACTTTCATTGAAGGGATCCATCCGCAAACAAAAATTGTGGTAGATGCAGCAGCCGGAGGTCAGGTGTTGGAGAAGAATTATGATGAAATATTTGCATTACTGAATAAATTCTCCAAAAGCAATCCAGACTAGCAAGGTGAGATGGGGAGAAATGTGGTTCAACAGTCACAAGGGGTTCTTGAACTAGATGTGATCTCAGCATTGTCAACTCAGATTTCCACATTGACTAACCAAGTAAATCAGATGAACCTGATCATTAACAAGCAACAATCTCAACCAGTGCAAAAGGCCCAACTAGTGCAACAAGTTCAGGTATTTTGTGATGTCTGTGGAGATGGTCATTCGAGTGATTTATGCCCAGTTAATCCAGAGTCTGTCTGCTTTGTGTGTAACGCGAATAGGGGACAAGCAAATAAATATGGAAACACTTATAACCCGAACTGGAGAAACCACCCAAACTTCTCTTGGGGTGGAAATCAAAGCATTCAGAA
>ML306936.1:0-25163 GCA_005239505.1 Nicotiana paniculata | reverse complement strand
GTCAAGTGGGGCAACTCGCCAGTTCTCAAAATACCCGACCAACGGGAGCTCTTCCAAGTGACACTGAAGCTAATCCTAAAGCATCTGTTAATGCTGTATCATTGAGGGGTGGGAGGCAATTGGAAGAAGTCCAGTCCAAAAAGAGAAAGCAAGTAACTTTTAATGAGAAACCAGCCACTATTGAATCAACATCAGACAACCCAAAAGAATAAGATAAGCCAGCAAAAGAGGCGGTGGCTGAGCAACCCCCACCATTTGTTGCGAGGCCACCCCCTCCATTCCCTCAAAGGTTGCAAAAGGTGAAAGATAATGCCGCATACAAAAAGTTTCTTGACCTCTTGAAGCAGGTACAAATTAATATTCCACTGGTAGACATTCTGCAGAAGGTGCCCAAATATGCTAAATACATCAAGGACATTGTGCTAATAAACGAAGGCTGACTGAGTTCGAAACTGTGGCGCTCATTGAGGAAGTTAGGTCAAGAATTCAAAGAAAGCTACCTAAGAAATTAAAAGATCCGGGTAGCTTTACTATCCAAATCTCAATTGGTAAGCATGTAGTTGGGCGAGCTTTGTGCAACCTTGGGGCAAGCATTAATTTGATGTTTCTATCTGTGTTTAAGCAGTTGGGGTTGGGTGAGCCACGCCCAAAAACAATGATTTTACAATTGGCTGATCGCTCCCTTGTTCATCCTGAGGGAGTAATTGAAGATGTGCTGGTTCAGGTGGGCTCTTTCATATTCCCAGCTGATTTCATTATCTTGGACTATGAGCCTGATCAGGAAGTCCCATTTATTTTGGGACGTCCCTTCCTAGCTACGGGCCGAGCTATCATTGATGTGTGTTAATGGAAAATGAAAATGCGAGTTGGTGATCAAGTGGAGGTGTTTAATGTTTATAAAGCACTCAAGTTACCTGTCCACTAGGAAGAGTTATCCATGATTAATGTAGTGGAAAGCAAATCGGCGTCAATGGTTCCCTACATGAGTCTTGTTGACCCTCTTGAGCGAGTGTTGGTTGGGGATGAAGAAGACTGTGGGGATGAAACAAGGGGAGACATTGAGAAAGTTCATGAAGTATCCTGCAGTTACCTCCACAGGCTAGGAAAATTTGAAGAGTTGAACAAACGTGTTACTCTAACCTCTCCTAAGCCATCTATTGAAGAGGCTCCAAAGCTGGAACTCAAACCTCTTCCAGCACATTTACGCTATGCTTATTTGGGGAACTCTGAGACATTGCCCGTGATCATCTCATCCATCCTGACCAATACACAAGAACAAAAATTGCTTAGGGTACTTCGTGAGCACAAAAAGGCGATTGGGTGGACCATTGCAGATATTAAGGGAATCAACCCATCGTTTTGCATGCATAAAATCTTTTGGAAGACAGACATCTCCCGAGTGTTGAACAACAAAGAAGGCCGAATCCCATCATGAAAGAAGTAGTGAAGAAAGAAGTAATAAAATNCAGGGCATGAATATTATTGCTTTCTGGATGGGTATTCAGGTTACAATCAAATTTTCATATGCCCAGAGGATCAGGAGAAAACCACGTTTACTTGCCCTTATGGCACCTTCGCCTTCAAGCGAATGCCATTTGGTCTTTGCAACGCACCAGCCACCTTCCAGAGATGTATGATGGCTATTTTCACTGATACGGTGGAAAAAATCGTAGAGGTGTTCATGGATGACTTCTCAGTCTTTGGGTCATATTATGATGATTGTTTGAAAAATCTGAGCACGGTGTTGGCCTGTTGTGAAGAAACAAATCTGATGTTAAATTGGGAGAAATGCCACTTTATGGTGTAGGAAGGCATCATTTTGGGTCATAGAGTATCTAAAAGTGACATCGAAGTTGATAAGGCAAAAGTGGAGGCAGTTGAAAAACTACCTCCACCAATTTCAGTGAAAGGCGTCCGGAGTTTCTTGGGACACACAGGATTTTATAGGCGCTTTATTAAAGATTTTTCTAAAATTGTTACCCTTTTGTGCAGGTTGCTGGAAAAAGATGTCAAGTTCAATTTTGATGCACCCTGCCTGAAGGAATTTGAGGAGCTCAAAAAGAAATTGGTAGCTGCCCCCATAATTGTTGCACCTGATTGGTCAGTACCATTTGAACTTATGTGTGATGCAAGTGACCATGCAATTGGGGAGGTGCTAGGCCAAAAGAAAGACAAAGTGTTTTATTCCATCTACTATGCGAGTAATACCCTTGATGATGCACAACAAAATTACACCACCACTGAGAAGGTGATGTTAGCTGTGGTGTGGGCCTTTGAAAAATTCCGGGCANATCACGCAACAATCAGGTATTTATTTACAAAGAAAGAATCTAAAGCTAGATTGATGCGCTGGGTTTTATTGTTGCAGGAATTTGATGTGGAGATAAGAGACCGAAAGGGCACTGATAACCAACTAGCTGACCCTTTTTCAAGACTGGAAAATCATGGGAAGGCATGTCACTTGCCCGTAGAGCTTGAACATAAGGCATATTGGGCCATCAAGAAGCTAAACATGAACCTTGAAGCTGCGGGTGAGAAAAGATTGTTGCAGTTGGATGAACTGGATGAGTTCAGGTTGCACTCATACGAATGACAAACTTTACAAAGAAAAGACCAAGAGATGGCATGACAAACATATAAAGCCGCGTCATTTTGAGCCAGGTCAACATGTATTATTATTCAATTCTAGGCTGAGACTGTTTCCTGGAAAGCTGAAATCGAGATGGTTAGGCCCGTTTGAGATAATGAGAGTCACGCCATATGGTGCACTTGAGTTGCGAGCTATACATGGTGAAAGAAATTTTTTAGTGAATGGACATAGAGTCAAACACTATCGGGGTGGTACCATAGATCGTGAGAAGACCAAAGGTCGTGCTCGTTTATTAGTGAGGCGAGATTCAGAGTCGTGTCGTGATGTTAAATCAGGCGCTTGTTGGGAGGCAACCCAGCCTGTATATCTTTTCATTATTTTTTTTAGTGTCAGTTCTGTGTTGTTTTTATTTTGCAGAGTAGGGGAAGTCTGAGTACCCAAAAATTGAAGCTGAGGGGCATGTTTGAGCTTAAGTGTGGGGTCATCCCGACTCTAAAGATTGAGAATCATGACCGAGAGGGTCTCAGGGGCTATTTCTCACCCTTGTTTTACTGTTTTTCTTGGTGCT
This sequence comes from Nicotiana paniculata, assembly GCA_005239505.1. NCBI lineage: Eukaryota > Viridiplantae > Streptophyta > Magnoliopsida > Solanales > Solanaceae > Nicotiana > Nicotiana paniculata. Next base: position 22,005 of record ML306936.1, on the reverse strand, counting down.
CATGCATCGAGGACTATGCATAACATAAGTGTGGGGTGGGAAAACTACTTTTCCCAACGATGGATCTGTTGGACAATTTTCTTGAGGGATAAAGTCCGATTTAAAAATACCAAAAAGATTTTTTTATTTTTTTGTAGGATAGTTAGGTAGTATCCCTTGGTTTTTCTTCGGGAAACGATTCTTTTCCAAAGGTGTAACTTGAACCGGGCACTTTAAATTATTTTTGTTTTTTTTAAGTATTTAGGAAGAAACCGAGTTACTCTTAGAAATACCCTATGACATGTTTGATACCGACATATTAGGCTATGACATACGTTCTGCTTTCCCTTATATTGGGTTTGACATGTGATGCCTGAGTAAAAATAAATATCCTATATTGTGACACCTTAGCTCAGTTGCTCGACTTGTATGCTACATAGTGTAATATTTCTTAATTCTCTCAATTTTGTGTGCTTGCTTGACTTGAGAGTTGAATAAAATCGTTGTGATTGAGTCATGTGCAATGTGTGAGTGAGGTTTAGTGATTTTCTATGCTATCATGTGTAGTCTAGAACTTGCCCGGTGTGTTAATCGAAGCGAAATTGTAGGTTATGCTAGTTTAGGAGATGACGTAGACATTTTCTTGCTTGATCATGGATGTGCTTGTCACATAAGAATTACATTTTCCATTGCTAGCCCCTTTGAGCTGTTTGAACTTTTCTTTAGTACCCACATTACAAGCCTTACCCCTATTTTGTTCTCAAATCGAGATTTTTGCACCTTTTCATCCTAAGACACTTAGTCGCTAAAAGAAGTAAGGTGGGATATTTGGGATTAACTTTTGAGTGGAGCCATGGAAAGGCATGTTAGTGCACTAAAAATTGTATTCAAAAGTCACTAGCCATTGAATCTTCATGTATGGAGTGTGAGTAGTAAAGAAAGAAAGAAAATGATAGTAAAAGTATGTACAAAAAGATACACACCTCCATTCTTATTAACTTGTGCTAGTGAAATATAGAAGTGCTTAATTGAAAAAAGGGCTATGTTGAATATGAATTGTGGCAAGGGAATTGGTTGAGAAGAATATGTGTTGAGTTGTGAAGGTAGTGTACTAAAGTGCTTAGGAGGGTTAGTCAATATTCCTAAATTATGGTACGACCACGGGATGCCAAGCTTATGGTACGACCGCAGGATGCATATGAATTCTTTGTGGGAGTGAGTGAATTTGTTCAATTGTGTGATGTCCTTAAATTATGTTCAAAAGCATATTTGAATGTGTTGACTAGTTATATTCACTCTTTTGTTGTTGGTGAGGGAACATGATCTCATGAACGATTGGTAATGTTGTAAAATTTCTTGTTGGGTAGGTGTGTGAATTGAGAGAGCTTAGTGGTTGCAAGTTGAATCTTAAGGTTGGATGGTTGCAATTAGGTTGTTGGTATGATTGATTAAATTTGTATACTTGGGCATGTTTAAAGAAGGGTAATAAAGTGAAATTTTGTATGTTCATACTTGATTGTCGGCATCGATCATAGTTAAGGGGTAAGGTGTGTGATTGAAAAGTAAAAGACTCCTTATTAATGAAATGTGTACGTGTTGAAGGGTAGTAGATTGTCCCATTGCTCTAGGACGAGCAAGAGTCTAAGTGTAGGGTGTTGACGTGTGACTATAATTAATAGTTTAAAGCATTATGTGCCTTACATTTTATGTGCGTTAATGATAAAAATACACATCATATGTGCATAATGGAGTCTATTTCATGTGTAGGTGAATTGGAGATGGAAGCCGAGCTAAATGGATGCATAAACGTCAAAAATACGCTCAAGAGTCAAACCGGGCTATAGCCGGGCGTTTGAGCTGTAAAGCCTGGTCATACTAGGCTTTAGCCGGGCATTTGGGCTATAAAGCCTGGTGTCACCAGGCGTTTGGGGAGCGTTTGGCTCATAACGCCAGCCCTGGCCAGGTGTTAGCCAGGCGTTTGGCCTGTAACGCCTGGTCCCTGATCCGGCCCAGTCCGAGTTGTGAAGGTTCTAAGTGTTTCCCGGTTTGACTAGAAGTATCTTACACGTTTAGGGTTTGTCTCAAAACATATAAATAGACCCAAAAACACAACTTTGAGGGGAGATGCCACTTTGGAGAGAAGATATACACGTGATCATTAGGAAGTGAAGGATTATCAGTTTTTCTTCATCTTTTTCTAGTATTTACAATTAATTCAACACTTATGCAATCGTTTGATTTTAGCATGAGTGGCTAAACACCCATTGTTCTGGGGTTGTGGTTTAGCCATGAATATTGTTATTCGGCATAAATTTAACCTTGATTATAGTTCACTCAATATATGGTTGTTTCTTCAATTGTGTGTTTAATTGCTTAATTGTCTGACCAACAATTTGGTTCTATATACTATCTATGTTATGCTTGGGAAAACCGCATATAAATTAGAGAAGAATGGAAGAGAGCGCGATCTTAACCCTTCAGGGGAGCGGATTTGTGGTTAGGATAGGAATATGCCTAGGCACTGTGCTTAATTAAACATCGTAATCTTAGTGCGTTCTAATAAATTAATTTCATAGGAATATATGCGTTAATCTATTGAGAATAGGCGAGTAGTGCTTTGGGAGAAGGCTATGAGAGCAATTATCGATTAACTAGCAACCATGAGTGAATTATATGAAGGGGAGAGTTAATTAGGATGCAATACGAGTGGTGGATTGATCACAACCCTGGAATATTTGTCTCTACTAAATACAAAACAACAGTTTCGTACTTGATAATTAGTTATTCCATAGATTCGTAGTATAAATTAGTTACATTCCTGGATTTTATTTTGGCTTGATTAAATAACAATTAGAGTGATTCAGCAAGTAGCTTACAGAAGTCCCTGTGGGTTCGACATTCGATTTAACATTATATTACTTGCTACAACCATGTATACTTGCGTGTGCGTTTGGGACCAACAACTTCACATGATTTGACATACAAAAGAAATATACGAATAAACATTAGTATTTTCAGAGATAAAGTGAAAAAAACAAAGTTAAATCAACAATTCAATAATGACCTTTTAACACAATTTCAAACAATCTCTGATTATGGTACAAACAATTACTAATTCTTTTCTTTTTAGGTCGTTAACTCTAAATACATCCATAGAACAAGTACCACAAAGATGGATATTAGCGAAAGATGTAAAATTGGTAACCAGTTATTTGGTGCTTAATTACTAGTCCAATCCTGTTGTCTGACGTAAAATTAATTCCAGTAGCCCTTAACATTTTCTGTAGCAACATTAAATTCAAAGGTCATTTGGGTCTAATACATGCAGATATCCGAAGAGAAGGAATTTAAGTTAACCTCATATACGTGTATTGTCAACTAAATCAGAAATCGAGGAAATCAGTGCAAGTAATGCAACTAAGCATCTTAATGGTAAAATAACGAAAGCATACAAAATATAGTCACCATTTCACATTAATATGAAATTGTTTTAGTTATCAAGGTCTCAGTAAGAAACATTGGCAGAGTATGCCAGAGATTGTAAACCAATAGCCAACTCGTATGACGAAGAAGGTGAACTCAAACATTGTTTAAAATAAATACTAGAACTATATTTAATCAAAACGAACTAACACGATTTCATAAATAAATAATACTAATTGATACTAATGACTACTACTAATGAAAAGAAATATTATTACATGATGTTTATTAGCTACTATGATTATGCAAAAATAAAAATCAAATTACTCAATCATCTTTAACCAAAAATCCATCAACGATCAAGTGATCTATTTTTCATCAGGTTGCTCAAAGAAGTCTGCCACATCCAAGTACGTGATGCCAAATTCATTGTCATAGACAAAATTAGCTTCAGGGCCTTTATTCTTTAGAGATGCTTGACAAAGCTCAACCAAATGTCTTGGTGTACGACAAACCCAATGCCCTTTTCCAACGCAACGATAGCATTTAGTTTCTGAACCATTTGCCTTTGGCTTTTGTTCTTTCCCTTTTCACTTTTGGTGGTTATTTTTCTTTGGGGGATGATTAACACCGGAAAAATTTCTTTCTTGTCCACGGTCACAGTCACGACCACGACCACTAATAGGGCCGTGGCCTTTTCCACGCTTAGCATAATAGGAATACACCTCATCCACTTCAGGCAATGGTGTAGATCTAGTGGGTCGATTTTCGTAATTTCTCATGAGCAATTCGTTATTTTGTTCAGCCACAAGGAGAAGAGAAGTCAATTCAGAGTACGTCTTGAAGCCTTTCTCTCGGTATTGCTGTTGCAAACCATATTGGAGGCATGAAACGTTGTGAACATTTTTTCAAGCATATCATAGTTAGTGATAGTATCTCCACAGAGTCTCAATTTAGAAGTAATTCTGAACATTGCAGAATTATATTCAGAAACAGACTTAAAGTCTTGGAGCCTCAGATGAGCCCACTTTAAGTTATCATATCTTTTCCTTAAGCCATTTTAAAAAACAAGTGGATCTTTGATTGTGAGATATTCTATTTTCAACCCTTCATCAAGGTGATGGCGCAAGAAAATCAAGGCTTTAGCATTGTCTTGGGTAGATGCTTTATTTTTTATCTTTAATGGCGTCTCCAAGACCCATTGCATCTAAATTGATTTCAACATCCAACACCCATGTCATATAGCTCTTGCCCGAAATTTCAAAAGCAACGAACTTTCTTTTCATAATGTCAGTCATAATTTAAAAAAAGGAGAAAAGTTACACCTTAATCTTCTCAAAGAGCTTCTTGAGACGGTAGAGTCTCGTGCTGATAACATGAAATAAAACAATAAAGAAGAATATTGTAAAGAGAGAGAATTTTTATTGCTTTGAGATGAATTACAATGGAATAGGACCCTCTATTTATAGGAAAAATAGTGAATTAGCCACCAAGTAAAGTCCCTAAAATCTCTCTAAAATATAGATATTCATCTTAAATAAAACTCTATTTATAACAGATTAATTAATTTAAGATTGAGATGTATGTGTGTAACAGTGAAAGAGGAATACTTATACATGGCATCACCACAAGTCAAGTACGACGTGAACAAAATTATTTGGAATAAAAGCATGAAATTGGATTTGGGTGTAATTGAATGTAATTACACAGTTTGATATGTTTGTTTGGCCAAGTAATTACTTGGTCAGCATGGAATTTGGTGTAATTGGATGAGTGTAATTACACTCTCCAATTCTCAAGGAGAAGGTAAAAATTGATGGTAATTATATTGTGTAATTACAAGGTTGCTTTTTAGTTTCTTTCTTTTTTGTTTTTATTTTAATTTATTTTCTGTATAACTTTTTATTTTTATTATTTTACTTTTTAAATTTTATTTTTACATTTTAATTTATTTTGAAATTTTAAATTATATTTTTCTTTGTACATTATTTATCTTTTATTTCTCTACCTTTACTTCTTGTGATTCCATGTAATTGCCTATATTTTATTTTTTATTTATTTTATTATTTATTTTTTAAAACTACACCTCATAATGTTAGAAATAATGAGTCATTAACAAACTTGACATATAATGAGTGATGCAATTAAAGCGAAATTTCGTTGTTAAATGTGGTTATAATCTTATTATATTTTTTAATCTTAAGTTGTAGTGGAACTTACTATTATTACGTTGAAATTTGACATATGTTAAGCTAATTTTTGGTGGGAATTGTGAAATTGTATTATATTCATGGTTCCAATTTACTTATTTCAGTAGTATTAGCTTACATGTTGTTCATTTTTTAGTTAGAATTGATAGATTAGTTTATCAAACACTTGAATAATGTTATGACATTATTTTTATAAATATTAATTTATTTTATCAAACATGAATTTCATGATGTTCTTACGAAACGTTATTTTTAGTTTTTAAGTATCTAATTTAAATATTATTAATTTGAGATATATATACTTTTTTTTATAATTAGTTATAAATATATGATTACTAATTAATGTATATTCACGAAAAAATATGTATATTAAATACCGAATTTTATATAATTTATACTTATAAAAATTTATAGGCATATATTTATTATATTAACTTTTAAGTTTTGATAATTACTCTATTTAAAATTTAATCTAACTGTGTAATACACTTATGCAACCAAACACTAAACTTGTAATTACATTGTAATGACACTATGACAAACAAATAGGCCGTCGTAATTACACAACTGTGTAATTACTAGATTGTAATAATTACACTAATTTCAATTACTTGGTGGCTTTCCAAACATACTCTAAAAAATGGGATTGATAGGGTTTTACCCAACGTAGGAGTTTTCGATGCGAATTTGCAATAGTCATTGATGATATATATTTAGGTCACAGTGGTTTTATACGAAACTATTATTATTAGCCTATGACCATCTACTATTTCTATAAAATCTAGATACCATAAATATTTATTGACCAAGTAAGAAATTATTCTATAATTAAATAAATCTAAAAAAACCAGAGAGAATAATGCAAATGCACTACTATAAACTAAACTTGGTTTTCTTCTAGATTAGCAATAAGTAACAGTATATGTTTTATCTACAAAGTATTACAAGGGTTTCTATATTTCTGGCCCAATCTATTAAGCACATTGGGCCATACCTTAATACACCACTTTGGTTTGTTAACACCAAGTGGGCCTTGCCGACACTTGTCGTCCACCCAAATACTTAAACTAAAAAGAACCGACGGAAGAATAATATATGTATAATTTTATGTACTATATGTGTATAATTATATATAAATGTGTAAATAATATATATGGCTAAAAAAAGAAAGAAGATATAACCCAAATAGTTGCCCACTTAATCTCTTAAACTAAAAATAGCCGGCAGATGTATAATATATGTGTAACCGAGTATAATCTATCTATAATCGATATATACCGGCTAGAAAAAGTTAACATTAAATCTGACCGGCTATTTGTATAAAGATCCCAAACAAAAACCCAGTAGCTCCAACTATTCCTTCATCTCCATTTTCTCTCTAGCAATTATGTTATGTCTTATTCAATGCGCTTTAACTCTGTGAAATTGCTCTAAAGAACACAGAGAGGGGCCTCGTCTTTTTAATTAACAATAAGAAATCATCGTAGGGATGGTATCATCCGTGCCGGAGCCAGAGTTTTCACTACGATGTATCAAAATATAAGAAATAAAATACGCTAAAAAGTCAAGGAGATTCGATCTATAATAAAAATATATAAAACAAAATATTTTTATTTAATAATACATTATAATTAAGTGACAGTCGATCAATGATTTTGGCTCCAAATTCCAAGAGTTAATTGTTGTTCATATTTGGCTATGTGTACATGTATACAGTCGAAATCAGGTACGCCCGATTTCATAGGTTCGAGAGAACGATCCGAGTCTGAGTTCAAAATGGGCCAGGCAAGCCGAGTAGACCGAGCTCGAGCCTGATGGCAGAGTACAAGGCTCGAAGGCCGAAGTAAACAATGAATACCGAGGCCGAGTATAACTACCCCGAGATAATGCCGTTAGGGGCTTGTAACAGAATAAGCGAGATTCCCGTAATGGCACAAATATCAAGGCGTGAATTCAAGAATGGATTTGTACGAATTCGTACTAGGCGGTTAGATAGCTGTACAATTAGATTCCTTACTAGAAATGAAAATGTACCTTATTTAGGACTCCCCTATTATATAAAGGGGAACCCATTCATTTGTAAACATCATCAATCATTGGCAAAGGATATACACTCTTACTTTTTCGCTCATCTATCGTCAGAATTGTTCCTTAGCTTTATTGTCCTTTTTTTATTGTTCGTATTAGTGTACCTCGAGGCCCCCATAGCTCGAGGTCGAGACTTGCTCATACACTGGTTTGATCTAACTTGCTTACTTAACTTATATGTTTGTCTTCTTGTTTATCAATTAGTATTTGACTAAAAGGCGTATCTTTAAGACCTCAACACAAATTTAATTGTTACTCAGATTTCAGGGTAAACAGTTTGGCGCCCACCGTGGGGCCTAACGATAATAGTGATTGTTTTAGTGCTGGTTTTTGATAACACACGTTGTTTTCACACTTGTTCTTGTCAAAGATTCTTTATTTTCGGGTTAAAATATGTCAAACTCACAAAATGTACCCGTACACAACAATAGTGTCCTTGGGTTTCACGGGGAAAACGATAATGTAACTGCTCCAGGGACCGGTATACCACCACTTAACCCCGGGGTTATGACGATTGCGGAACCAGTCGATGTTAGTTCGCACATTGCTTTGAATGCAAACTTGGGCACAACTCTCGAAGGAAGTGTACGTGGGGAGGTCCGACTAGATGGTCAAGGAACACATGGTCTAGGAGATGGGGGAGTTAGCCTCGAGGTAATCTTCGAAATGTTACAGGCTTAGTAGGTTGCTATCGCTCAGCTACAAAGTCAACAAAAAACTCCAAGTGTGGTTGAACCACAAATCACTCGCCATACTGAGCCGGTGCCGGAAAGGTCGAACGGTAACAGATCGGGGACTGACCCTACAATCATGAAAATGCTCGAAGAGCTCACCAAAAGAATCGAGTCGGGAGAAAAATGGATCGAAGATAATGACAAAAAGGTGGAGACATACAACTCCCGAGTCGACCAAATACCAGGGGCACCTATGGTTTTAAAGGGTTTGGACTCCAAAAAGTTCGTGCAGAAGCCCTTTCCCCCGTGCGCGGCCTCGAAGAAGTTCTGTATGCCGGACATACCTAAATATAATGGAACCACCGATCCTAACGAACATATCACCATGTATACATGCGATATAAAAGGGAATGACTTAGAATACGATAAGATCGAGTCCGTTTTGTTGAGAAAAATTGGGAAAAATTTGTCTAAGAGAGAAATGATTTGGTATCACAACTTACCACCAAAATCCATTGATTCATTTTCCATGTTAGCTGATTCTTTTGTGAAGGCGCACGCCGGGGCCATAAAAGTTGCAACGAGGAAATCAGATGTTTTCAAGATAAGACAAAGAGACAACGAGATGCTGAGGGAATTCGTGTCCCGATTCCAAATGGAGATAATGGAGTTACCGTCAGTTACGGATGATTGGGCCATTCAAGCTTTCACACAAGGGTTGAATGGACGAAGTTCGATAGCATCACGATAGTTGAAGCAAAATCTGGTTGAATATCCCGCTGTTACATGGGCAGACGTACACAATCGATATCAATCAAAGATTAGGGTCAAGGATGACCAGTTGGGAGCCCCCTCGGGTTCAGTTCACCCGAACAGATTGACGGTAAAATCCTCGAGGGATATTGATAGAGAACCGAGGTCAAATAGAGAACAGTACCAGCCATATGTCGCAGATCGAAAAAACAACAGTTCGGGACAGAATCCTCCCTGAAATGATCGGAGAAATGATCGAGGGCAAAACCCTCGGGGAATCATGAGTAAGAATGGGTTTGACAAGTACATTGATCCCGCAGAAGCACCTCGATTATCGGAGTATAACTTCAGCATCGATGCCTCGGCTATCATTTCGGCCATTGGAAGGATTAAAGAAACCAGGTGGCCCAGACCTATACAAACTGACCCTTCTTAGAGGAATCCTAAATTGATGTGCAAATACCACGACACTCATGGCCACAGGACTAAAGACTACAGGCAGTTGAGAAAGGAAGTAGCTAGATTATTTAACGAAGGCCACCTTCGAGAATTCCTCAATGATAGAGCCAAAGATCACTTCAGGGAAAGAGACACCAATAGAAAGAATGAACAAGAAGATCCTCAACATGTTATCCACATGATCGTTGGTGGGGTCGACACCCCAAAAGTACCTGTCTTCAAACGCACCAAAGTGTCGATCACGAGGGAGAAACGAACCCGAGACTACATGCCCAAAGGCACCTTACTTTCAATGATGAAGATACATAAGGCCTATCTCAGCCACACAATGATGCCCTAGTAATTTCTATTTTACTAAATAAAATTTGAGTTAAACGCGTTCTTATGGATCCAGGTAGCTCGGCAAACATAATCAGGTCAAGGTCGTAGAGCAGCTCAGACTGCTAGATAAAATCATACCTGCATCTCGAGTCCTAAACGGCTTCAACATGGCTAGTGAAAGAACATCGGGAGAGATAATCCTACCAGTGAACGTAGCCGGGACCATCCAGGACACAAAATTTCATGTCATCGAAGGTGACATGAGGTACAATGCACTGCTTGGAAGGCCGTGGATCCACAACATAAGGGAGGTACCATCAATCCTTCACCAACAATAGATGGTGTGAAAACGGTTTACGAGGAACATCATGCGGCAAAGGAAATGTTTGCAATTCATGAGTTGGCGCCGACACCAGCACCTTCGACCTCAGGAAAATCAAGCATCAAAGACAAAAAGATGGCTTAATAGAAATCACCGTCCCCAGCTTCGATCGAGTCAGAGGAACAGGTAATCGAGGAAGAAGAAGAGGATTTCCTTAACCAAATCAACGATCAAGGAGCTGGAACAGGTGATATTGATCGAGCATCTGCCCGAAAGAAAGGTATACCTGGGAATGGGATTAACCCCTAGTTCTCAGGAAAAAACTCATTCAATTCCTTATAAATAACATAGATTGTTTTGCTTGGTCCCATTTAGACATGACAGGGATCCGATTGGAGATAACAATGCATCGGCTAAGTCTCGACCCCAGGTTTAAACCAGTTAAGCAAAAGAAAAGGACCCAGTCCGAGGTAAAACATACATTCATAAAGGACGAGGTAACTAAACTTCTCAAAATAGGGTCCAATAGGGAAGTAAAATACCCCGAATGGTTAGCTAATGTGATCATAGTCCCTAAAAAAGGAAACAAACTCAGAATGTGCGTAGATTACAAGGATTTGAACAAGTCATGCCCTAAAGACTCTTTTCCACTACATAACATCGATCGTATGATCGACGCCATGGTCGGCCACGAGATCCTTACCTTTCTCGACGCCTATTCCGAGTACAATCAAATTCAGATGAACCCGGAGGACCAGAAAAGACCTCATTTTTCACCAAGTATGGAACATATTGTTACAATGTAATGCACTTCGAGCTAAACAATGCAGGAGCTACATACCAACTCCTAGTTAATAGAATGTTCGAGAAACAGATAGGTAAATAAATGGAAGTTTACATTGACGACATGTTACTTAAGTCCCTGCGCGCAGAGAACCATTTGAATCATTTGCAGGCAATGTTCGAGATTTTGAGAAAAGACAATATGAAACTCAACCCCGAGAAATGTGCTTTCGGAGTAGGCTCGGGCAAGTTCTTGGGTTTCATGGTTTCAAATAGGGGGATCAATATCAACCCCGACAAAATTAAAGCCATCGAAGACATCACCGTCGTGGACAGTGTAAAAGCCGTACAACGGCTAACCGGACGGATAACTGCTTTAGGCCGATTCATCTCGAGGTCGTCAGATTGGAGTCACAAGTTCTTCTCTTTACTCAAAAATAAAAATGATTGCGCGTGGACCCCTGAATTCCAACAAGCGTTGGAAGAATTAAAGCTATACTTATCGAGCTCGCCTCTGCTCCACACCCCGAAGGTGGATGAGAAGCTATATCTATACTTGGCTGTGTCCGAAGTTGCGGTAAGTGGCATACTAGTTCGAGAAGAGCGAGGTAAGCAATTTTCTGTTTATTATGTAAGTCGAACCTTAGGAGATGCTGAAACTAAGTATCCACACTTAGAGAATTTATCACTTGCATTAATAAGCTCATCTAGAAAATTGAAACCATATTTCCAATGTCACCCCATATGTGTGTTAACTACTTATCCACTCCGAAATGTTTTGAAGAAGCCCGAGTTATCGGACCGATTGGCCAAATGGGCCATCAAACTTGGCGGATATGATATTGAATATCAACACCGAACGACTATCAAGTCTCAACTTCTAGCGGACTTCGTGGATGATTTTACGCCAACCCTCGTACCCGAAGTGGAGAAGGAACTTCTACTGAAATCGGGTAGATCATCGGGGGTATGGACCCTCTTCATGGACAAAGCCTCAAATGTGAAAGGGTCCGGGATCGGTATAGTTTTGAAACCGCCTACGGGTTGCACTATTAAACAATCTATCAAAACTCCCAGGTTGACTAACAATGAGGTCGAGTACGAGGCCATGATTGCAGGTCTCAAATTAGCTAAAAGCCTGGGGGCGGAGGTCATCGAGGCTAAGTGTGACTCCCTGATAGTGGTGAACCAAGTGAAAAAAAGCTTTGAGGTTCGAAAGATAGGATGCAAAGGTATTTGGACAAGTTGGAAGTGTCATTGCACCGCTTCAAGGAGTGGACCCTAGATCACGTGCCTTCAGAACAAAACGCCGAGGCCGATGCACTTGCAAATTTGGGGTCATCAGTCGAAGAAAATGATATTGTCCCGGGAACTATTGTCCAGCTATCGAGATTCGTGGTCGAGGAAGGTCATGTCGAGATCTACAACTTTGACTTGGGATTTGAGGAATAAATATGTTGAATATTTGAATCACGGAAAGCTTCCTTCGAACCCTAAAGAGTTGAGAGCCCTACGAGCTAAAGCAGCCCGATTCACGTTGAATGAAGATGGAACGTTGTACAGGAGGACCTTCGATGGACTATTAGTGGTGTGCTTAGGACCGGGGGACACCAATTATGTTTTGCGAGAAATTCACGAAGGCACTTGTGGGAACCACTCCAACGTTGACTAATCACGCTAAACTATGTCTATTAAAAGACTAAGCGGGCGTTGCAAATATAATCTGAGTATTTAGCCCAGAGTCGAATCCCACAGGGAACTAACGTATCAATTGTTATTGTTAGATTACTAAATTCTCAATAATCAACTTTCTCAAAAGTTATGAATATCACTTGGTGGTGTTTTTACTACTACAGCTGAGCAACTTTCTGCTATCACTTGGTGGTGTTATCAATAATCAACTTTCCCTCGTTGGTGAACTTCCTTCTTGTATACTTCCTATAGTTTTGATTTAGTTGTCTCTATCAATCATGAACACTCCAGCTACCATAAATCTCTCTCAAGTAATTATGATAATTTACTAGACGCACTCTCTCAAGTTACGGTAGCTAGATTGCATTACAGTTCACTTTAGATTGAACCCGAGGTATCATTATATCTAATCCAACCTCTAAACCCTCGGTTATGACTCTCGCCTATACTCCGGGAGTGGTGTTGTTCAAACAACTACCTAATCTCTCTCAAGTAATTATGATAATTTACTAGACGCACTCTCTCAAGTTACGGTAGCTAGATTGCATTACAGTTCACTTTAGATTGAACCCGAGGTATCATTATATCTAATCCAACCTCTAAACCCTCGGTTATGACTCTCGCCTATACTCCGGGAGTGGTGTTGTTCAAACAACTACCTAATCTCTCTCAAGTAGATACATAATAAATAGGCACAACTAGTTGAGTGCCCAATCAACTACAACAAGAACGTAGTTGAACAAATAGAGATTAACAACCAACCAAAACTATATTAATATCACAATAAAGTCATCCCCCAACGGGTTCCACCAAAACCTTAGATTAGAAAAGTTAGCTACTCATAATAATGATAAAAACTACAAAAGACTCCATAAACAATGATAAAATTCACAAGAGAAGGAAATATGGATTGTGGCCCAATTGCCCTCCTTGCCTCTTGCCCTTGCTTTTCTTGTTCTAAACTCTAAACCTGGATTATCTACTCCTTTGGGCGAATTGAACCTTTTATAGGTTAAGTGGATTGGCCCCGAACTTCCAAAAGTACCACTTTCGAAGTATTTTTCCCGTCTGGACTAGCGCAGGCGTGCTAATCTCGCGCTAATGGGGTTTCTGTCTGCCTCCGGAAAGATGGACTAGCGCGGGCGCACTAAGGTCGCGCTACAGCCCGCGCTAATGGGGTTTCCTACTGTCTCGGTAAATCTCCAGCCTTCAAATCACCTCGAAATTACCCTATGGCCTGTTATTCTTCAAATTCGCCCGGATCACTGTCATAAGTCCTCAATAGCCTATTGTACTATTATGAAACACAAAAATCACCATTAGAACCAATTTATCATCACTTAACACACTTAAGACCGTGAAGCATCATTAAGTTAGAGTATAAATATACACTAAACTATGTTAAATCAGCCTATTATCAACACCCCACACTTAAATCATTGCTAGTCCTCGAGCAATCCACTACATCCTACAAGGTTTCTTTGCATCAGACACTTCCCTACGGTGTCATACCACAAACTTTTTACAAGAATTGTACCTAGCAGTGTGACATCTATGCCTCAAGAGATGACTCTCACATGCCATGCTATACTCTTACTTCCTCGAGATACTCCACAAGGAGGTCAAGACTTACTCTTTTTCGTAAAGCACGTGCCCTCACTTCACACAATTGAGAGTAGTTCCACAAAAGATAATAGTAAGAGTAACAGGAACTTTAAATCGAAAGAACTCACTCACTCTCAAAAAGAACATTCATATGTCACACAGATACGCCATAGGCTTGCCCGTAGTGTAATACTCTACTAATTGAGTTTATTCAGTCTAAGATCAATAGGTCTTTATTTGGTTGTAATGTAGGCTAAGGGACGGGTATGATACATTTGGGTATAATGACTAACCTCCCTAAGCACTTTTAATACAATTACATTAACATTCAGCCCATTTTCATGCTTGGCCAGAACTTTCACCATGCTTTACTTCATGATTACCCCACTATTCTTTAGGTGCAACTTTCTTTTTCATGCCACTAATTCTCAAGGAGTACATGTATTTATTGTCCTCTTTCTTTCTTTTGTTTTTCTCTAAGTGGCCTTCACTTTTTTATTTTATTATACTTTTTCACCTTTCATTCTATTTCCTTGATTTTTCTTACAGATCCAACCACCACCCCACACTTTGACTTTTACATATCAGCTAGCAATTCAAGTGCTCATGGGAGGTACCGGGTTCAAACAGACAGGCTATTCAAACAATTGGTTATGGTTCATAATGTGGTTATCAAGGAAACAGGCTTATAAGCTCAAAAGGGTTGACTATGGTTAATTACATTAAGGTGGGTACATATTTGTGTATGGTTTAGCAAAGAAATGCCTATATCTCTTCTAAGACTAAACAAACTTCTATTTCGATTTGTACACACACGGGGCAAGTTCTAGGTACCAAATGCAGACATAGAATAAGATGCAAAATACCTCACACACACATGTCACATAATTTAATCCAAATTGGTTCATCAAAACACTCCATTGAGCATTCAAGTTAGTTACAACATGCACCATTAAGGCATTCTACAAGAGTCAACAAGTGAGCCTAAGCGTCACACTCTAGGATTCACGATGTTTGGGGGTAACACTCTAAGGATAGCATTTTATCATTCAGCACCTTGCCCAAAGGATTCCTAATAATTAAAAATAAAAGAAGAAGCTAGCTATACCCGGTTCAAACTAAACCCTTGGAAAAGAACCGCAGTCAAAAGAAAAACCAAGGGGGAGTTACTACACTACCTAAAAATAAAAATAAAAATTTTGGTGTTTTCTTTGGACTAACCTTCCTCAAGAAAACTACCTAAGAAATCTGTCATCAGGAAGAGTCCACTAAATTTTTCTGATTTTTTTTTTCCGATCGACTTGGACCCTCAAGAACCCCTCCGAAGGGATCCGTCGTCGGACCAAGATAACTTGATTAACTATACCTAAAAAACAACAACTAAAACAACTACAAAAAGAAAACATAAAATAAAACTACAATTCTACCAAGTTAAACACAAACTAAAGCAAACACTTCATAACTGTACAACATACAACAAAACAGGGAATCCATCCCCTACCCCACACTTAAAATGAGGACATGTCCTCATGGCCAATTAAAAACAAAGTAAGGAAAGGGGACTTTTTTGACAGCTCAATCTTGGTCGGAGACGGTGCCTTAGTCCACGTTGCACGCACGACCTAGGGCGCGGAGCCAACCCATGATCCTCTTCTCAGATTTCTTCTGCTGGGTTCCCATCTCATCAACACGAGTCCCCAGGTCACTCACCGAGGTCCTCAGCCCAACTACGTCTTGCTCTAGGCGGTCTAACCGCTGTCCCCAACTGTCCCTAGATGGGCCTCCAACATCCGCAGCCTGCTCCTGAACGGGCTGCTCCTCCTCCATGTGCTCAGTGTCCCCACCTCCCTATTGAGGCTCCTCCTCCGCTTCATATTCCTCAGAGTCATGCCCTACTAATTCCTCATCTGCCGCCACTGCCTCCTTGCCCGTAGTAACTCTTTCAGCTTTGAAAGGGTGCACCTCAGGCACACGACCATCTACGGCAAAGTCGCCTGGCACCCCAGCCGCAGCGCATAATAGAGTAACAAGCGATGGGTAGAAAAACCCATACCTTTGGACCTTCATGCGGACAAACATCTCTTCATGAATTACCTGGGCCACATCGAATGGTGCATCTATCATGAAGAACCAAATCAAACACCATCGAGGAATGTTAACCTCTGAAGTGTTTTTGGATAGAAAGAGTCGGCTATTGACCAGGTACAACCAGCATTTGGCCTCAAACTTGAGGGCCGATGAGTGGAATTTGTTTCCATATTTATACCACTTCAATTTGACTCCCAGTTGACAGATGGTCGGGGTGAAAGTATCCCAGGGAGTATTTTTTCCACTATAGGTCTGGTAGGCATCCACATAACCAGCCGTTGGTGGAGGTAGCTTGTCCGAATGTTCTCCATTGAGGCATTAACCTTCTTTCTCGGCACTGTTACCACATAGTTTTCCCGAGGTATCGTTATCTCTAATCCAACCTCTAAACCCTCGGTTATGACTCTAGCCTATACTCCGAGAGTGGTGTTGTTCAAACAACTACCTAAATATGCACTCTCTCTCAAGTAGATACATAATAAATAGGCACAACTAATTGAGGGCCCTTCAATCAACTACAACAAGAACGTAGTGGAACAAATAGAGATTAACAACCAACCAAAACTATATATTAATATCACAATAAAGTCATCCCCCAACGGGTTCCACCAAAACCTTAGATTAGAAAAGTTATCTACTCATAATAATGATAAACACTACAAAAGACTTCATAAACAATGATAAAAATCACAAGAGAAGGAGATATGGATTGATTCCCAATTTTCCTCCTTGCCTCTTTCCCTTGCTTTTCTTGTTCTAAACTCTAAACCTAGATTATCTACTCCTTTGGGCGAATTGAACCTTTTATAGGTTAAATGGATTGGCCCCGAACTTCCAAAAGTACCCCTTTCGAAGTATTTTTCCCATCTGGACTAGCGGGGGCGCGCTAATCTCGTGCTAATGCCCGCGCTAATGGGGTTTCTGTCTGCCTCCGGAAAGCTGGACTAGCACGGGCACGCTAAGGTCGCGCTACAGCCCGCTCTAATGGGGTTTCCTACTACCTCACTAAATCTCCAGCCTTCAAATCACCTCGAAATTATCCCATGGCCTGTTATTCTTCAAATTCGCCCGGATCACCGTCATAAGTCCTCAATAGCTTATTGTACTCCTATGAAATAGAAAAATCACCATTATAGCCAATTTATCATCATTTAACACACTTAAGACCGTGAAGCATCATTAAGTTAGAGTATAAATATACGCTAAACTATGTGAATTTAGCCTATTATCACTGACTCTTTGATTCACAAAATTATTAGAGCTAGATACTACTGGGATAGCATGGAGAAACAAACTAAGGAGTTTGTTAAAAAATGTGATAAATGCCAAAGGTTTTTACCGACGATCCATCAGCCCGGAGAACAACTCCATTCGGTCCTATTCCCGTGCCTATTCATGAAATGGAGGATGGACATCGTCGGCCCTCTGCCAACGACACCAGATAAAGCTAAGTTCATTTTATTTATGACTGACTAATTTTCTAAATGGGTGGAAGCACAGTCCTTCGAGAAGATCAGAGAAAAATAGGTCATAGACTTCATATGGGATCACATCGTGTGTCGATTCGGGATACCTGCTGAAATCGTATGCGACAACGGGAAGCAATTCATCGGCAACAAGGTAACAAAGTTCCTTGAAGAGCACAAAATAAAGAGGATCTTATCGACACCATATCACCCAAGTGCTAACGGATAGGACGAATCCACGAACAAGACTATTATTCAAAACTTGAAGAAAAGGTTGAATGATGATAAGGGGAAATGGAGGGAACTTCTGCCAGAGGTCCTTTGGGCGTACCGAACGACATCAAAATCCAGCACGGGGGCAACTCCGTTCTCTTTGGTATATGGCTCTTAGGCCTTAATCCCAGTCGAGATCGGAGAACCTAGAACAAGGTTTTGGCAAGCAATGGAGGAATCAAATCACGAGGCTATGAACACTAGCCTCGAGCTATTGGATGAAAAATTAGAAGTTGTGCTTGTTCGAATGGCCGCACAAAAACAAAGAATCGAGAGATATTATAATAGAAGGGCCAACCTTCACCTCTTAGGAATCGGGGACTTAGTTCTAAGGAAAGTCACCCTCAATACCCGAGACTTGAATGAAGGGAAACTAGGCCCGAATTGGGAAGGTCCATATCAAGTTATTGGTATCATTGGAAAAGGATATTACAAACTCGACACAATGGAAGGCAAATAATTGCCAAAAAATTGGAATGTGTCATTGCTCAAACAATATAACTGCTAAAGTATGATTTTCCTTTTCCATTTGTATTCGAGACTAACTCATTGCAGATGTTCAATTGAAGATGTCGAGGGAACCCTTCCACACGAAGACCTTAGGTTTTAAAGCACGCGTTGCACTCTTTTTTCCTTAGATCGGGTTTTATCCCAAATGGGTTTTTCCAGCAAGGTTTTTAATGAGGCAACAACTATGCGCTACCTAAGGAAAATTCAACAGTATCTAAGGCTTCTTTTCAATCAACCTCGAATACTAGGGGGCCATCACCCTCAGAGGCTATATTTTCGAGAAAAATACTTCACGCCAAATAGGGCCTTGATAGGAAAACTTTGTAATGGTCCAAACGGTCAGAAGAACCGTGTCCATATAGAATATCCAAGCCCTGATGGCAAAACATGAGCCCCGATGGCATAACATGTACTCATGTATGAATTATTCAAAGAAGTATTCTTTCTATAATTAAACACTTTGTGTCTCGAAGAAATTTGCTACTATACGAGATCCATACTTATGATTCTATGTGGGAAAAGGCTCAAAAGCCAAAAGACAAACACACCTCGGCTACTCAGGGACTGTCATCGACAGTCAACAATTCGAAGTAGTCTAAGCTCGGGTTCGTAAAACCTCAAACGGGCACCCCTCGACGTAAAGGCCAAGGCCATCATACTCCGGGACTAACATTTCAAACAAGTTTGAAATACTATCGGGGAACAAGTCCAAGAGACATGCCCGAAGGCTACGGCCATATTAAAGACCAAGGTCATATAAAAAGGCTAAGGCCAAAATAATGCGGCTCGGAGACGTCCGACTTCCATTATAAATAAAGGCCTTCAAATACTTCAAGAAACCGGTTTAATAAAGGCTACCCTCGGCAAAATAATCAAAGGGCTTCGATAAAATTATCCCTCGATAAAACTCAAGAGGTATCGAATTACTTACACACAAACTTGTGCTAAGGCACTAAAGACAAAAGGGTTTCGATCGACACTGAACCCTCAAAAAACTCAACGGGTAAAAGATGCGTGCTAAGGCATAAACATAAAATTTTTCACTAAGTAGTTTAAGCCAAAAAGGAAAATATAATAGCCATCTCTTAGAGGCCATAACAACCCGATTTAAAAGAGCCTAACGGCCGATACACTTTGGGTTCGAGACCTCGTTCTCACTCCATCCGAACCCAACGGTTCGATTATTCCGAGCCCAAACAAACATTTTAATTATGGATCGAAGACCTGTCATTAGTCGACAAAAAGGGTCTATGCTCCGAAGATCGAACCTTATTCGAACTAGATCACGATAAAGAAAATGTCTGAGACAGAATCTCGAAAATACCATTCAAAGAATGAAATTATTACGAGAATTTTTAAGGCAGGAAATATTGAGAAGAGATTCAAGGAAGTACTCTTCTTTTATATATACTTAAGAAAGAGATATATACAAGAATTTGACATAAAGGAAAATACAAAGGAAGAAAGAAAAATCCTACCTACGCCTCAGGGTTGGACCCTCCTTCTGGAGCAGCTTTTTCATTGGGGGTGGTTTCTTCTTCGAGCCCTGTTCATTATCAGACCCGCCTTGGTCGCCTTCACCATTTTCATCATTGGAGGAGACAAGAAATCTAGCACCGGCTTCCATATCCCTTGCTCGAGCTACTCTTCAGTGAGGTCGAAACCTCTAGCATGAATCTCTTCAAGGGTCTCCCTCCGAGATCGGCACCTGGCCAAGTCGTTGCTTCGCTTTTCTCGGTTGACAGCTTCCTTCAGCTCCATTTGAGCAGCTTCGGTGTCCCTTAAATACACGTCAACAGTTTTATCAACTGTGATCTGCGTCTTCTTGACCTCAACCCTGACTTCAGCAACCTCGGCCTCGGTCTTGCAAAGTTTGGCCTCAAGCTCGGTGATCCTTTCGGCCTGGGGCGTACCACTCTCCTTGACACCCCTGACCTGGGTCTCGACCGATGCCAGTTTAGCTAATGCAGCTTCTTTCTCCGCAACAAGGCGGTTGTAACGACCCGACCGATTGTTCCGAGAGTTTAGTCATGTTTTCTTTCCATTTCTGCTTCATTCTTGTTTGCTTGAGCTCTTATGTGTTACGTTGGGTTGATCGATGGGTTCGGGCTGGTTGTGGTGAAAAATGAGACACTTAGACTCTTTGATTGGTGATTTAGTTGGAAAGTTGACTTATAGGTAAATGATCTCGGAATGGGGGTTTCATGGCTCGGATAGTTTCAATAGGTGATTTGGGACTTAGAGTGTGTTCGGAATGTCATTCGGATGTCCGGAATAGAATTAGGCTTGAATTGACGAAATTGGATTTTTGGAAATTTCCAGTCGGTAATTAGCTATCAGGTTCAGAATGGAATTCTGGAAGTTGGAACATGTGCGTAGTGTCATTTGGGATGTGTGTGTAAATTTTCAGGTCATTCGGACGTGGTTTGGGTAGTTTCGGCATCGTTGGCAATTTTCGGAAGTTTAGAAGTCCTTAGGCTTGAATTTAGATTCGATTTGGTGTTTTGATGTTATTTTGACCGTTCCAAGGGTTCGACTAGGTTGGTATGTTAATATATAACTTATTGGTACTTTTGGTTGAGGCCCCGAGGGGATCGGGATTGATTTCGGAAGGTTGGATGTTGGGAAAAATTGCAGCCACCAGGCCTTCTGGTGTGGCAGCACCTGCGAACGGGGAGCCGCAGGTAGGTCTGCTTATCGGGCGGATTGGGCGGTTATTTACTCTTAACGGTTTGGCTTATCGGTTATCGGCTTTTAAATGTATTAATCCGTTAGCCACCCGATAAGATATCGGGCGGATTGGTATCGGTTTACCTCTTATCGGACGGTTATCGGGCGGTTTATCGGCCTAATTCTACCTATGGTAATCGACTACTAATTCTACCTACTAATGTAACTCCTTGGGTAAACTCTGGTCTAAGATAGTAAGAGCAAAAAAAGAGACATTAAGTCATTAACCAAATTCATACAGAAACCCTAACAAAGAAAGATGGTGGCATCAACTATTTGTTAAGTTGTTAACAAAACCTACTATTTGTTAAGTTGTTAACAAAATNTGTCCAGTTAACGACTTAACGTCCATTTTGTTACTGGCTTACTGCCAACTGCCATTACAGAAACAGAACGTCCATTTGCAAATTACAAAATGATAGTACTAAAAAGCAGAACACATTTGCAGATTGTACACAATTAGGGGACGCTCATTCAGTCATTTGAGAAGTCCAGCAGCAGCAGGGCATTGGCCAAAATTTGGCTCTCAGCATCAACCAGTGTTACAGATCCCCATTGATTCAACTTGCTGAAAAGAAGAAGAAAAATGGTTTAAGTAATTCAACCTGCAAAGTAATGGTTTAAGTGAT